>JAUCMS010000045.1:16098433-16126917 GCA_032357445.1 Enteromius radiatus
CGATCCCCGATCCAGCTATTTTTTCAATATCGGGGCCGATATCCGATCCTAATATCGGATCGGTGCACCCCTAATATATATATATATATGTTATGTTTATATATTAAATATATTTATATGATAGAAATTGTATAAATATAAATATATACGGGTTTATATATGGGTTTATAATACATATACACAATACACACACATATGTTATGTAAACAAAAACGTAATCACAGTTAATTAACATTTCATATATCTCTTTTTTTTTCTTTTTTTTTAAATCAGTATGGTATGTAATCAATATGGTAATGTGATATAGTATTAATTGTGCTAAGTATGCTACAGGAAATGTCTCTCGGTCTATATATAAAATACTGAATATTTAAAAATAAAATAAAAATAAGAATTTGTGTGTTATGTAATGTTAATTTTTTTTTTTATTGAATAGCATGAAAGCTTATTCTACTGATGTGTATAATTGATATAAATTCACGTTTCCTTCTATTTTATTTCTATGTGGCTTACACACGTATTTGTTCTACCCAGGATGCCAGTGTGAGGATGTGGGTGTGTCTTTGCCGGAGAGTGAGTGACAGACAGACGTTCAGTGTGAGACAGAGAGAGCGTGTGGACGCTGAAGTGAGACTGAATGTCTGCCACAAGTGCTTTTAGCATACTTCTTGGCGCCTCGTAAAATAAAATGAATTGATTTGATGGTTTTAGCTTCTCGGATGCGTAACGCCGAGCAAATGGCTACTGTTGCATTTGTTTATCCTTTGTCCAGAAAGTCTGTCTGCATGTGGCCTTTTTAATATGGTATGAAGGTGGACTATTCATAATTTATATGTGTATATGGCTGTTGTGATTCATCGCTGACTGTGCCCTTTATGCTCATCGACAGACTAGTTTGTGCAGCTTGTGTTTCTTGAAGTGCGTACGAGACAAAATGATGTTGGAAAGGAAGAATTATAATGCAAACTCACCTCATAAATTCTCAGTACCGTTTCAACCTTTTTGAAAGCCTTGCCCTTCCTCAAAGCCTTGACTAATGACCTCTGATTTCTGGTTCAGCGGCACACTTCATGCCCAATCAATTATGAAAATAATCAAGAAAACACTTCCGCCCATACCTCACATCCTCATATTTCCATTTTCAATCAGTCCTTTCAGCGCTGCCTTTATTTCTTGCGCTTGCTTTATCTCGCTTGCCTTAATTTGATGTTTTGGTCCGATAACGAAGTGCCGACAGCTCCAAACATTTACTCGCAACATTTACTTGTCTCATTTTCAAGAGAGACACAATGGCACTCTGACTTCAGCTTTCATTTGTATGAGCCGAGGTGGAGAGGACGACAGAACCAAGCCCTGATTCTTTCACTGAGCCTGGCTTTGCTTTCCGGCGGAGTCGAGCAGAGATTAGCATTGGTTTGATCAATATTCTCCTTGACCTTAACGTTTGGAGATTTCGTGGATTTATTTGGCTCTGTGTGAAATGTAATTTTCAAATTGACAAGAGTCTGGTGGCAGTTCACAAGTTCTACATCACAGTAAATTGGTTTGTCTACACACACAATATGAATAATATTTAAGACAATATAACAACTAAAAATAAAAACTATAAAAGTATTTTGTTTTAAAACAAACCTGTGTATTAGCTTTATAACAGTATTTATAATTATTAAAAATAAAAACTATATTAAATTATATTAACTATATTAAACTACATATATATATATATATATGTGTGTGTGTGTGTGTGTTGTATTTTTCCTAGATTTTAAAAAAACAAAAGACTATAAACTATGGAACTGCAAAAAAAAAAAAAATATATATATATATATATAATTAATAAATGCATGATTTAATTTATTTATTTATTTTCATGATTTTATTTATTTATTTTAATTCACTAGAGTCAGTTTAGTCATAAAATGAGGATCAATAAATTTCACTAGTAAAATTCTTTCCCTGGGAACACACGTACTGATAAATGCATGCTTTAATTTACATAAATTTGCTTTGGCATCTCTTAAATTAATGTGTCAGTTCAGTTTTAACATTGATTACATCTATTAAACTATATGAATGCACAATGCCTTCGCCTACGCAGTGAGATTGCCAATTGTAGCTCATTAGTTGTTTGGAGTATATTTGATTTTTTTTTTTTATCTACTGTACTGAACTTACTGTATTTATCTAGTAAAATTTTCAAGGTTCTTGCACAGTTATTTTTTTGTTGTGTAGTGTAAAAGTAAATGCATCTGTTTGATGCAATTAGATTTTTAAAAGCAAGGCAACTTAATGAGGCTAGAAAATGTAAGCTGGAAAGTGTTAGGGCCATCTGATATTGTCTTTTGAAATGTAACTGAGAACTTAAAGAATAACTTCTTTTCAGCATCAGTGACGCGTTCATGCTGTCTTCAGTTATTCACACCACAGCGAATGCATCAAGCGCGCTAGACAGCGTCTCTGAAAACTGCGAATTTTATTTAAAAGAAAAAAAAAGTCAAATGTGAACATGTCACATGTAATATTTTTATTATATCCAATCAGATGTGATCACATATTAGTACAGTCAACATTGGTAGGACATACTTACATATATAATAGTAAATTATGCTTATTTTGTGTACTGTACATGTACAGTATATTAATGTTCATCAGCTCTGAAGATTAAATTCATGTTTTTTTAAGGAAGTAATAGGCAATCATTGGAAAACCATTCTTGTTGCTTCTCCTATCTAAAGAAAACTTATTCATTAAATGATTTCAGATGCTAGAAAAATTAGACAGGGCTTAATTACATTAACCAAACAAATCACACGTTTGAAAGCTGTTAATTGATTTTTCTGCAGTATGGCTCTGATATGTGTATGGCCTATATTATTGCCGTTTTCTTTTTACATCAGCATGTATTCCAAGGTTTTTTCCAGGTTATTTATTTTTTAAATGCATATGTTTATGCACAAGGCAGGCTGTTGATTCTCAGCTTATGTGCTCATATGCATTCTCGAAATGAACAACATGCAGCATCTAACCCTTAACATATTGACACAACAAATCGAATCATTGGAGGATATGTAACCAGTTTATATATCCACGTGACACATTTTTTTGCCGTTTTGCTTTTCATTTGACTTGTTTTGGTATTACAAACAAGTTATGCTATTTTTACGTCAAGTACTCTAGGGAAAGAGAAAGAGGTGAAACTAAAGCACATAATTATAATGCAGGATGACTGCTATTAAAAAGAAATCATCTGCTTCACACAGCCATAATTATCTATAACGTAAAGCCATAAAATATCTTAAAGTGATTCAGTTTGCCACATGTTGGGGGTAAAAATCACTAGGGATATGTAAGCAATTTGTGTGATAAATTAATATTACTCAGTGCTTAAATATAAAATTGTTTTGACAAAGACATCGTAACACCAATTAGCTTTCACGCAAACTGAATTTTGCCTGCTGTGCAGAAAATGTACTTTGACAGTTTCCAGCAGTAACTTGAAAGATTCTTATATTGTATATACTGTGGCATGACAAAAGTTGTGCACAGTTTGCTAGATTAAGGGGGCGACACGTCTTACTCCGCTCTCCCTACACTTTTGTCATGCCAATAAAGCAGAGTAAAACTGAAATTGAGTTGGCATCAGGGATTACTCACAATCTGCTTTCTAGACCCTCCATTGTGTTCGACTCAGAAGAATCTCTATAATCCACATGCACTTTCCCTCTCTCTCTTCTTTCGCATCTTTTATACAACTGTGGCTCGCCCCACTAAAGTCATTCCCTTCTGTCTTCATTGCGCCTTGAGCTCAGTGCAGTATGAGTTTTCTTCACATACTAACATATAAATTCAGGTTCTCCGTGTGGGATGGAGGAAGCTCTGGGCTGACCTCCTCCTCGTGGCTGTAGTTGTAATTGTAAGAGCGACTGAAGCTCCATTGTTGAAGGGCAGCAAGAATACGGTCACGCTTTTCACGGTCAATAAGCGGACGCCCAAAGGAATGAAGTGTGAATGAGCTCAGCGTTTGTCCCCGCCATTCAGTCTAATATAGAGGCTTTCTACAGGTGTCAGACGTACAGGCCGGGAAATAAGATTGGGCAGGGCCGGTTTACTCTCTGGGATTCTTCGTCTAACGTTCAAGCGTCATGCTCCAGGAGGTCTGTGGTGAGCGAGGAACCGGCCTGGCAGATTGTTGGGGAATAGACCGGTGGAGACGCTAGAGCGCACACCCTTCAAAAAACACACTGTAACCTTGTCCGAGGTGAAGACTGCGAGTGTGAAATTTCAGGAGGTTTTATCACAGTACAGTGCGTACACAGCAAAAAATCAGGCCTTAATCAGTTTCCAGCAAAACAAGATCATTTTATGGGAGGTTAAATTTTATTCAGGTTTATTTTAAAATAAATTTAAAAGTAAATTTAATGAATAAAGCAGAGTAAATCTGATAAATGTTATTTTAATAGACCAAAATATTTTTTAGATAATGAGCTGATTTGCTGATTTTACCCTTATTTTGAGCATTACCCATTAAAAAAAAATGCTCGCATGATATTAAATATGTTTTCTGAAAACAAGCTTTAAATTTATTTGAGAAGCAAATTTTAAGATTTGAATTAATTGGCAATTTTACCATCTTGTTTGTTAGACTTTTTCTAAAATCAACCTTAATTTAAGCAGGTTTGAGCAAGATAATATAATATAACACTATAAGAAAATATTTGTTTTATGAGAATGTACCTTTAATAAATTATTAGCCATTTTTTGTCATTTAAAATGTAAAACACTAATATAGAGAGAGCTTGTTTTAAGACTCATCTTTCTAATTGTTGCTATATATATTATATATTTGTTTTGATATAACATATATTTAATTAAACAAGATTAAAAAAAAGCTTTTTACCTTTTCTAGGCATTAAACATTAAGCCTACTGATTTTTAGATTATGCTAGATTGTACCTAAAATACATCAAAGAAATATAGCATATATATATATATATATATATATATATATATATAATTTTGCCAGTATTTTATATATAAGATATATTCTCCGAAAATTAGTTTTACTTATATTTTATAAGCAAGTTTAAGGGATAATATAAGGTATATTAAGAGAATATTGTATTTAAAAATAGTTTTTTGCCAATTTTACCACCTTGTTTAAAAACTTTAAATTAAGCAAATTTGTATAAAAAAATACATATAATATTTGCATATGAGATAATATTTGTTTTGAGTTCAATAAATTAATTATTTAGCCATTTTTTCCCCTATTGCTTAAACATAAAAATCTCTAACTTTGACAAGATTTATGCTAGAATGTGTTTAAAAAATATTCTGTATAGTCTTAAATTTAAATTACACAAGATTATTTATTGTTTTTAGTATATTTAATGCAGAGCAAGACAAAAGAAAAATTAGTAGCCTTCAGATGGGAAGAATTTTTAAATTATAAATGTAAAAAAATATTATAAAAGTTTTTACACATTATTATTATTATATTATGTGCAGAATGTAATATAATCGGAGGTACAGTAAGGCCTTTTTATTAAGCTCCATTGGCGAAACTCAATTCAGGCACAATCCACTCTGATAAAATGGGTGACATTGTTTGGCTGTTTTGTTCATATCACCACCTCATGTTAAATGTTTTCTCACCCAAGATCCATTAGACCTCATAAAAATAGCTCACTGTTTGACAAATTTTCCACTGGACTGAATAAAACCTCCAGAGGCTCGAGGGAGAGAGAGCTTTGGCGTCTGTATTTTACACTGAGCTCTTGCAGTCAGGTAATTTATCGTTTGCTATCAAATGTGGCCTGCTTCAGGCACCGCTGCAAAAGAGCGCTGTAACATGTAAACTCGCAAAGACCACCGGCATTCTGGGTCACGGGAATACCGCCACAAACACTCGCAGCTTTCTCACCGATAAATCAGTTCCTCATAAAAGGTGTAAAGTTTCCTCCATTTAACAGCTTTTTATTTTTAACCGCTGCTGCGTAGTATGAATTTGACTCTTGTGTTGATCGCCGTCCGTGCCCTTGCAGAGAGAGGTGACATGTCGTTCGGCCTGCTTTGCATTCTGGGTAAGTGTTTGTGGAGGATGAGGAGGTTGAAAGGCCACCGTGGAGTCCAGAGTTTCTAGCCTCTATTAGCATTGATTTCATATTCACTTCGAGCCATATTTAATACCGTTCCAGCCTCTGCCTTCTTTTATTTATGACCACGCAATACCGTCGGGACATCAATTATCCTTTCAACCGCAAAATTGACAGGAGAGGTGGACAACATAGTTCGTGAGACTTTAAAATCAGACTCTCCACACATTTGTTATGCTTGGACATTATCGCTGCTGTTTTCTGCCTTCATAAATATTTACAAGCAACGGTGGACAAAGTATTGAGTTTCGTCCATTGAAATGTTCTTTCTGTGCATTATTCTATCGTTCTTTCTGTCAGTCTGTATTCCTTTCTATCTTCTCTCTCTCATTCTTTCCGTTTGTTTGTCTCTGTCGTTCTTTATGCCTCCCGTTCTTTGTTGTTCAGTCCTTCTCTCATTTATTCTGTCCGTCAATGTCAAGTCATGCTGTCTGTCCATCATTCTTTCTTCTTTCATTCTATCTATTGTTCTTTCTATCTGCCGTTCTTTCTATCTCTATATTATTCAATCTGTCATTCTGTCTGCATGTCTGTCATTCCATTTATTCTCCTGTTCTATTTATGTGTCTTTTGTTCTTTAATCTGCCTGATAAACCTTCAAAGTCTTTCCAACTTTCGAAGAAGAATTGGTTGAGTCCTCACTCAAGAATTGTTTTGATAAAATGTGCTTTCCTAACTTACTGTATTTTCATTCTACTGGCTTCCATGAGATTTAACCTGCAGTTGCACCCTGCTTCACCAAGTCAAGTTCAGAAACTGAATTGGAATTTAAAGTGCATTCTCAATTCAATTCTGAATTGAGCATGAATTTGTGTACACTAAATCATTGCAAACTCACAATGGCCCCCAGGTTCATGTCCCTGTGAAGTGCACAAGACCATATGGTGTCCCGTTTTCACTTTCTGAAGGGTGTTCACTAACTTTTGGCCGCTAGGCTTCTACCTGACATTTAAACCATTACATTATTAAAGTGTGGAGTTAGAGGAAGATTACTAGGGCTTAGGGTGCCATTTAGCACAGAGCCTAAGTCATGCCAAAATAATCCACAATCTTGATGCAATTGAGAGCTTGAAAGGAAGCAAACATCATCCCAGATCGTAAATCAAGTAGCTGGTGAGTAGTTTATTTCCAAGTTCACGCAGGGCCATCATACCACACCCAGACTTACTGCCCCGCTACTGAATTAGTTAGTTTTTCCTGTGAATGATTGGTTCGAGACCTAGTGGAAAAAGTCTAATTTGCATTCTAGAGTGAATATTAAGTGGGCCGAACAGAATGTGATTCATGATTCAAAGCGACTGATTTTAATTTCAGAAAGGAACCATTTGGCCTATAAATGGACTGACGCCAGGCAAGAGTGATGTTTCCGACCTTTGTAATGGGATTTTTGCCCCCTCGCGCGTTACAGCTTATCTCGTATTTTGCTGAGGAGGTACTGCGGGTTTGATTCATTGCAACCCCATGAGATTTGACACGAGATTGGGGCAGACTGTTTGCATGGACATGGCTACACCCAATTTGTATGAGGATGTGCTCTGCTCGGCGTCAGGACTCAAGCTGCTATATGACAAAAGTACTGCTCTGCGGCAGCATCTGTCTTGTTGGATTTCGTTGAGATATGATGTTGCTTTTCTGCTATTTTTTCAGACATATTCCCCATCTACCTGCTCTCTGCTGTAATCATGGACAGTTTTGGACCGGTTGAAGTCTTGTTGAGGAGAAGGTGTAGAGTCGTTTAGGGTGTTTTCACAGGTGGCTTGGTTGCTTTGTGCAAAACAGAGTTCGATTTCTTGCAGGTCTTTTTACACAGTTTGTTTGTTTTGCTTTTGGTTTCTTATGTTTTTGGTTCTGCTTATAAAGTGTAACACACAGGATGACAAGATGAAAAGACTTTATACTGTAGCATCGTTAATAGCCCACTTTAGGCTTTCATAGTTCATTTCCCTTTTACCATAGTTATTTTACTAGTGTAGTGGAATCATATTTTGGTTAGTACAGGCATAAAATCTGACTGACATATAAAGTGAACATTTGTTAGTTGGTTGGTTGTTGATGAATTATAAAATGTTTACAAATTAATGAAAGAATGAAAGATTTATATACTATATTTAAATATATGTATATTATATATGAGGGATTTATTGATTGACATGCCATTAGTGTCATTTTTTATTTTTTTTGGTCATTTACTTAAATTAAATATTTACATAAATTCTAAGTTTGACGGCCTTCAGAATATTTTCTGCTATGAATACATGAACATATTTTAAATGAAAATAAAGAACCAAGCCTCTATATTATACTGTCTTCATGTGTTCATATTTTATCAGCACTTGAATGCAAATACGTTTCACCAGAAATACATTTTGGACAAAAAAGAAAAATGCATTTTTATCAAAGTAGTTCTTTTAATCAAAAGCACTGCATTTTCAAGAAAAATACATTCAGATATCACATAATTTCACCAAATGAAAAATAGAAATTACATTCAATAAACAGAACAAGCAAGCACACACACAAATACATTTAGGCTACACACACACACACACACACACACATATATATATATATATATATATATATATAAATGCATACTCTATTTATATATACTGTAGATCACACGCACACACACACACACACACACACACAAACATACTAATTCATATGCCTATCGACGGGTTATCAATTTATCAGCAACATGCTGTAACTGTTTCTCCATAACTGACCAGCCTACTTCATCCCGAACAGATTCAAAATGGTCAAAATATGATCTACATGTATAATCTACATATGTAAGCTACATACCTCTGATTCTTTCTTTTATGGCGATCATCTTTTTTATGCCCGGTTTACCCAGGAAGGTCCCATAACTTATTCCGGATGACAAGATATTATGTCAATGGTGGGAAAGAGTTAAAATATTGACTTACTGATTGATTAATATGCAGATAGTGGCATTAATTTATTTAGTTATTTATTTCCCATTAGTATTTATTCTTGTTCATGTTCTGTTGTTGTTATTATTTCATTAAATTAAGTTAAATATGTACATGCACATATGTGTATGTATTTATTTATTAAGTCATCTATGTTGTAGTTGTACATTTGAAATATTGATTGATTGATGCGCCATTAGTGGTATTTCTGTTTGTTTGTTTGTTTGTTTGTTTGTTGTCTGTCTATCCATCTATCAGTCAATCTGAGTAGGAATATCTATATCTGATGCCATTGACCTTGCAAATCTAGTGTTTAGTTCTTCATCAAAGCCCTTTGAATTAAAATATTATAAAAAGTCTGTTCAATGCGCATAAAGTTCACATCAGTTTGTCAGATGAAGAAAGTGCTTTCTTTGTGAGAAATTAGCTTTTTTTTTTTTTTCAACTTTTTTTTTGCATTACTTCATCCTACACTCTCATCCACGCTTGCATTATTTTTAAGTGTATATGCATTTGGCAGACGCTTCTATTCAGACTGTCTGGCGGTGTATTCAAGGTTTTGTATGCATTTTAGCAGTCTGGGACCCGTGACCTTGTCTTTCTTCCCCTTCCTTATCTGTATATTACTCTCCATTGCTCTCTTTTATAGTCGTCACCTGGCTTCAGCCGCAGGGGCTCATGTGGTGTGTGCCGTCGGTGCCCAGCTGCAGGCCAAGAGCGAGGCCTGTGGGAAAGCAGACGTGCTCCTAAAATAAAGCTCTGTTTTTCTCTCTCACCTCCCATCTACCACCGCAGAGAGCTACGCTTCACTTCATAATGCCCATCTTCCTCTGTTCATGTGTTCATTTAATTACACAGCCTTCAAAATGTACCACATAATATATCCCAGGATGCATTAGGAGCTCCGAGTGGGGCTAAATAGCGTGCATGCATTCATTCAGACGCACACACGTGCTCTGACTGTCTCGCTCACTCTGTCAAGTCATATTCAAGTCTCCTCTGCTCATATGACAGCAAATATTCTACCAGCTGGGCCTTTTCATACATCGAAGAGTACAGTTTTTTTTCTGCGTCTCTTCACTTTTTACATCACAATGGCTGCTATTCTTTGGTACAGTGGCTTGGCTGGAGAATCTCCCAGGCAATTAATCTGAGCTTTCTCCTCCCTGCCTATACAGCACTCAAAAGCCTCTGTGCTCATAGAGATATTAAGCACTGAATGGAAGTGCAGGGCTGTGTGTTTGTGTGAGAGAGCGGCTGCATGTGTTGGGAAAGCTACTTTGAAGCCGTGGCTAGACGAATGACAACCCTCTCGTCATTTTAAACCAACATGAGATTAGAATACCTTCTTAAAGCATGGGCTTTTTATGCATGATTCATTGGTACGTGTTATTCCTGAATGGGGAAAAAAGGTAATATTTCATCAAACTGACCATAATGTGTAAATGTGTAAATGGATAAATCTAACCAAGATACCCTAATAAACTACCTGCGCTGCATTCACTAACTGAGCTTGATAAACATGATGAAGCCTGTTAGAATTCCCATTTAATTCAATAAAAGCCAAAAATAACACTGTGTATGGGTTTTTATTTTTTATGTTTATAAGATGTACAGTAGTTATACATTATAACAGTAGTAAGACTGCCAACTTTCGAAAATCAGTGGTTAAGAGCGATCGCAAATGCGATATTAATTTTATACAGTACAGTTCAACAAACAAGAAGTTAATACTGAGTGAGTTACACACAATATTTAAAAAAAAAAAAAAAAAAGTCGGAACATAATATTTGTGGATTCCAGAGCAACATTCCTGAATATATCTCTTTTTGAACAAATCATTTGAGTCAATGATTCAATGATCCAATGATCCATTCATCAAGACAATTGTTTGCTTCGTTTCTGAATGAATCAGACATTTTGAGCAAATGATTTAAATGAATGATTCAGTGATTAAAACAGAAACTTGCTGCTGCCTACAAGTGGTTTTAGTGTCATATTTATTTTTCCAGGTACTAGCATCAAATTACACTCAATACTTATATATTCTTTTTTTTCCATCTGTCCCGCACTTCTTGTACATTATAGTGGAGGGAGTGGGGGTTGTTATGAGTATTTATTTTAATAATATGTCATTTTTTGGTATGTTTTGTGGTGTTGCTAGGGTGTTTTGTGTGGTTACTAGGTTGTCTTTTGTTTTTTGACTGTGTTATCTACAGTTAAGTAAATATAGTATGTCTGATAGCTTATAAATATATATATATATATATATATATATATATATATATAAATAGCGCATTGAGTTTTAGATACATGTGCAGGGATACAGCTGAATTTAATACATCATTCATTGAAATAAATCATTTTGATAAAATGAGTCAGGGACTGTATTGCTGCTTAAAAATATATAGTAGCTTGTTGCTTGTTATTTAGCTAACAGCATATATTAAATGTAATGCACAGAAAATGTGGTTAAGTTGACAGGTTTAGTTAGCGATTCCCAGCACTGGGATTCAGTTTTACAGAGCAGTGGGTTTCTGCCCAACTAACTGAAGCAGACAGCCATGTCCAGTGTGATTTGACCGAATGAGCTATGAATTGACTCTTTGTCGAGTCTGTTAAACCACACGGACATGTTACAGCACATAGTTTTACATGTTAAAGCAAATTTTCCAGTTTTTCGAGGGATTTGGGCTGACACCGGGGACACATTTTCAAGATGTGTTGCTGTAGTCATTAGCTCTGTACCGTAGCAATCTGGCAGTTGCGATCAAACGTAATTTGGGAATCTGAAAGCATAAAGGTCTTTTTTATGTCGCTGGATCTACCGGTTGGACGGCTTCAGTGGCCAGAGACTCTTTTGTTGTCGCTCATGAAAGATTTGCTAAGCACAGAACAAATGTTTGCCTTGAAGTGACAATTAAGCTATTTAGGAGAGAGAATAATGCTTTGTTTCCCTCCAAACCCCTCCCCCTCTCTCATATATCAAGATTCACCACTCAGATATTCATATTGGCATGGATAAAATTTTTTTTAAAATGTATAATTAAATTATATATATATATATATATATATTAAATATATTTAAAATATAAAAAAAATAAATATATAGTTTATTTATAAAATAAACAGGATAAATAAATAGTAGTTAATTTATTTATAATAATATATTTAAATGAGTATAGTTAATATAATATATTAGTTTTTTTTTTTATTCGAAGTAAATGAATGCAGCCTCTACTACTATGATTCATTATTTTTATTTCTTCATGATAATAAAAATGCTTTTATTAAAAAGCTTTTTATAAAAAAGTAAATAAAAGAATGAATGAACAAAAAAACTTAAAAATTAAAATGAATAAATAAATAAATTAATTAAATAGAAAATAACAAACAAATCAATACATTAAACTGAGTAAATAAATACAATAAAAAGAACAAATAAACAAATACATTTTATTACAATATATTAAATAATTAATATATGTTAAATTATTATAATAACCAAAAACAAGTATAATATTTGATTCAAATTAAATAAATGCTGTCTCTACTATTTCTTTTTATTTTTTACTTTTTTATTATGTCACTATACCTTTAAAAATCTCTAGCATGCAGAAGCCTCCATATGTGTTTGTTTTCTTTGCATTGTCTCAGACTGTGTTCTGATGAGAGTGGGAGGTGATGACGGATTCTTACATTGGGGAGAGAGTTTGATCTCTCTGACTGCAGTTTGCAGATTTTTCCTTTAAGAACAGCAGAAGTTAAAGTTTACATTCGCCTTTTGGAACACGTCTGCCTAATTCTTGACTTTTATTGAAAATAAAGAGTTTTCACAAGCAAAGTGAGAGGAAAAATACACAATTTTTTTTTGTGCTTTATGCAGGAAATGTGAGTTTTAGTTATTTTTTTTATGTGCTTTTAAGGTTTTCTGGCTCTACTTTCATCAACCATGCTTTTGTTTGATTTCATTCTTTATACCTGCATCTACAATGTTTTTATTTATTTTAGTGAGGCTTATAAATATTAATAAGGGGTGCCATTTGCAGAGATTTCAGCATGCACAGCTCATTTTGTCTTGATGTGTTCCAATAACCGATGCTTTCCCTTTCCTTTGAAAACACACAGCATTTTGCATCTTTAACAGGTTAAAAAAAACAACAACAAAGCAAGAATTCTTGGGAGGCTGATAAAGGTTTTTTTTTTCTTTTAGACCAAAAAGATCCAAAGCTGGCATGAACTCAGGGATAGTTAAAGTACACCCTCATGTCATTCCAAACCTGTAGCATTTGCTTTTTTTATTTTATTTAGATGTTTTGCAAAATACATACTGTCTAAACTAAGAAGTAGTAAGTACATTCATCATAGATTTGTGACACAAAACAACATATTGAGTTAATGGTGACTATTTTCTTCTTCAGCCTGAACTATCAGTTTTTTTAAAAGCAGTTTATTTTTCCATATATAATCTCTGAAAGGCAGCTGTCCCCTGTGCCTTGGGAGGAGCTGAACGTCTACACAATCACCAGCGATGCCGGCGTCTTACACAACTGCACGCTGTCCTCATTTTGAACATTCAGTCAGTGTTAGAATGTGATGATTTTCAGCCCGGAGATCCTGACTTGTGTTAGCGTGCCTGTCAAACGTCACTTTGGTTCATTTAGTTGTTTACAGAGAGCAAGTAACCAACACGAAATAGCACCGGTGCGGCCCACAGGAGACGATACGGGTTTAAACCTTCTTTCTGTCTTTCAGTATTTGGAAGTGGAATGTTTCTTGACAGGAAGTCAATCAAATTTATTGCACTCCTAACGTCCCGTAATGGGGCTCTTTAAAGAGTCTGGTGTTATTTTGATTAAAATGACCCCATCGGGTCATGAATGTGTGTGTGAATCAATCCAGAGGGGATGTAAAAGCTGTGACGGTCTGTCTGCTTGTGCCCTAGTGCAAGTGTCACTTCTGTTTGAGCGACAGTGCTTTTTATTAGGGCTGTCAATCGATTCAAATACGAATTTGCTTATTATGCCAATTAATTAATCATAATTATTTGCTGGGAAAGCTGCATTTATTTGCTTGAAAATACAGTAAAATCAGTAATTTTGTGAAATATAATTACAATGTAAAATAACCGTGTTCTGTTTGAATATGTTTTAAAATAGAATTTATTCTTGTAATGCAATGATGCATTTTCAGCATCATTACTCCAGTCTTCAGTGTCACACGCTCTCAGATATAAAGGTACAAAAGTTGTCATTGGGGAAGTAGCTTTTCAAAAGGGACTTATTTGGACCTGAAATGTCCATTTTGGTTTCTAAAGGTACACATTAGGACTTAAAGTGTACATATTTGAAACTAATAGGTACAGAAGTGTACCTTTTAAAAAGGTACCACCCCAGTGACAGCTTTTGTACCTTGTAGTACATTGTCCTTCAGAAATCATTCAAATATGCTGATTTGCTGCTCAAAAATGTTTATTATTAATGTTTTGAAGGTAATATTTTTGTGTAAACCATGATATTATATCAGTATGATATTACCATATATATACTGTATATATAAAGAGAGAACTCATGTTTTGTTTTGTTTTCAACAATTTTCATAAATCTAGTTTCTTCATTGTGCATTCAGAATGATATCACAATATACAATATATATATATATATATATATAGGACTCAGTTTTCAAAAATGTTTACAAAATCTATTTTCTTTTTCATTTCTTTCCAATTAATCTCAACTGCAGTTGAGAAACTGAGAAAAAAATACAGCTAACACAATAAGAACATGATAACATAATAAAAAAAAAACATGATTTCTTTTAAGTTTTGAGTTTCGTTTTTGCAAATAAATATTCTTCATATACAAATACATACAATATAATATATTGTTATATTAATTATGATATATGGTGTCAAATAAAATTATAAAATAAAAATAAATACAGTAAAATAAAATAAATATTTCAGTCACATTTTAAATAAAATATAATTTAAATGTACATTTAATTGAAAAAAAATACAGCAAAATAAACTTCTAGTTTCTAGATTAAGTACTGTGTGTGTGTGTGTGTATAAAAGCACTGAATCCATCAGAAACTCAAATTAAAGCCTAAAATGTGGCTGCTGCCCAGCATTTGCAACTGATTATTCCAATGAAGTTGAAGTATTGAAATTGTTTTAATGTTCTCAAATTTACCTGCGAGGGAGCCTAATTAATTGCATTAATAAATCCTACATAATCAGAGCATTAAATTGACAGCCGTAGCATTCATAAATGAAGGCAGGCAGGTGACGTTGGCTTTTATATTGTTGTGTTTGTCCCTTGCTCCCTCCCTCTCATTCTTTTTCTCTTTTTGTATTGTACCGCATAGTTTATTTTTCCTCTCACGCTTCAATTAAGTTGCTCCTGCTCTGTGGCCTTTCGAAGTTCTTCTAAAAATAGCCTCGCGGAGTGAATCGCGGAGCTATCAGAGCTACAGTGTGAATGATCAGAGTTGCGTACACCTCTATTTTATCGCTGGGTTCCTCTAGCTTTTTCTCTCTCTCCAAAGAGTGCAGCTTACCTCAGCGTGAGACAGGGAATTAAAGATAGTCTTCATCGGCCGCCCCTGGCTGTTTCTGTACAGACAGGCTCTGCGATTATTTCAAATTCACTCACATTACCTTGTGTTGTCCTGGCGTAGCTGTGTGAGTGCGTATCAGTAAATCTTTGGCTGGATTTTTGAATGCGCACCTATTGGCTTGCGGGGAACGCAGAGCTCAGGACTCATCAAGCTGTGCTCCAGTAGTGTGAGTCTGTTGAAGAACATCATCGGCTCGTATCGTGTCAGGATTCGCTGCTTTGAAGGGAGCGGTTTCAAGGGTTTCTTTTCCTAAAAAACTATAGCGCTCTGTGCTTCCCTTTCACAATCCCCCAGCATCTGAGAAAGTGAGAGAGAAAGAGAGACGGAGAAAAAAAAGCAGCAGATGACAGGAGCAGCACTGACAGACCCAGAGTGTCAAGTGTTGAGGTTCGGCTCGTCTCTCTCTCTCTCTCTCTCTCTCTCATGCTGCTTTCATTCTCTCGGTCTGACTCTCATTATCTGTCTCACATTCTCTTTCTACCTGTCTCGCTCTTACTGTATTTATCATGGCAGTCAAAACATCTTTTAGATGTGGTTCCTGTTTCTGTGGATGATTCAGGGTTCATTCTAGTTCAATTAACCATTCTTTTAGTACTATTCTTTTAAATTAAATAATATATTTAATATTTAATGTTTGCACAGTATTTTGGTGAATAAATTGGCCTTCCTTATCATTATTGAATGTGTTTATTGTTCCTTTGTTCATGGAGAAATCATGCTACACCAATAATGTGGATGTGTTTGATTCCGGCATTTTGATTGTCCGATTCGTTCTTTCAGGAATCAGTTGTTTTGCATGTTTTGGCTGCATGTGTTTGAGTCACTAAAATAATGGCCTATTTAATTTGAAAATAGCTTGTGTTGCACTGGTTGTGCTGCACGTGTTTGATTCACTAAAAAGAATTGACTCACTAGAGTCATTTGTTTGGGAGTTGGTTCTGTTGCAACTGGTTGTGTTGTATAAGTCTGATTTACTAAAATTCATCAGAGCCATTTATTCAATAACCAAATGTGACCCTGGACCACAAAACCAGTCATAAGGTTACATTTTACAAAACTGAGATGTATACATCATATGAAAGCTCTCTATAAATAATAAGCTTTCTATTGATATATGGTTTGTTAGGATAGGACAATATTTGGCCGAGATACATCTATTTGAAAATCTGAAATCTGAGGGTGCAAAAAAATCAAAATACTGAGCAAATCATCTTTAAAGTTGTCCAAATTAAGTTCTCTTAATGCATATTACTAATCTAAAATGACATTTTGATATGTTTACAGTAGAAATTTGACAAAAAATCTTCATGGAACATGATCTTAATTTCCTAATGATTTTTGGCATACAGTAAAAGAAAAATCAATCATTTTCACCCATACAATGTATTTTTGGCTATTGCTACAAATTTACCCCAGCGACTTAAGACGGTCCAGGGTCACAAAGTCTGTTTGTGCACTGATTCACTAAAAAAGAAGACTTGCTAGATTCATTTTTTCAGGAATCAGTTGTTTCACATTTGTTGGAATGTACACTTTTGATTCAGTAAAAAGAACAGATTCTTTTTGGCTGTATGTGTTTGATTCACTAAAAGAACGAACTTGTTAGAGTAGCCTATATCATTTGAGAACAGCTTGTTTGCACTGGTTGTGCTGTATATGTTTGATTCACATAAAAATAACTGATTCAGTAGAGTAATGTATTCAGGAACCAATTTTATTGCATTCATTGCACTGTACAGGTGTTTGATTCACTAAAAAAAGACTTCCTAGAGTCATTTGGTCAGGAATCAGATGTTTTGCATTCATTTTAATGTACATAATTCATTCAGTAAAAAAGAACCTTAGAGTCATTCATTTGTGTTAGAGTTTTTGTGTTTGATTAACTAAAAGAATGGACTTGTTAGGAAAGCCAAAATCAGAATAGGTTGTATGGCAGGGGTTGTGCTGTACGTGTTTGATTCACTAAAAACTGATTCACTAGAGTCATTTCTTTAGGTATCAGATGTGTTGCACCGAATGTACTATATTAATTTGATTGACAAGAAAGAACTGACTCACTGGAGTCATTTGTTTCAGTAATGTTTTTTTGTGCTGCATGTGTTTATTTCAGTAAAAAGAACAGATTCATTTGAGAATCTGAACAGAGTCATTTGTTTGGGGATCGGTTGTTTGGAGTCATTCATTCAGGAATCAGTTTGCTATTTAAACCAATCACAATACGGCGCACCTAAACAGAGTGAAGATATGTGCAAAGATATGATGCCTGCAGATGTTGTCAGTAAAGCCAGCTCAATCATGTGCTACGTGCTTTCATGTGTGTTTTCGGTAACTTACAGTAAAAGAGAAATGACATTTAATAAATTAAATGAATTTCAGGAGGACTACGCACAAACGATTCGCAGCTGCTATCAATCTCCTCATTACCAAATTACCCCGCCAAACGCTTCACCACTGCATTAAATATTGCTCACTTCCTCTCATCTAGCCGCTGCGTTTTTTTGTCTTCCACCACCACCCCTTCGGCCTCCTTAGCCAGGGGCCCGTCCTAAGGGAAGGACCTAGCAGCTTTTGTGTTCTCCACTTCCTTTGGGGGGCTCGGAAGTGGGAACTAGTGAAATAAGCTGCGTTTTATCCGCTCACCCATCAGTTTTGTGTTCTGCGCGCACTACGCGATTCAAATGCTCCGTTCTCAGTGTTTAAATACTGTTGTCGGTTAATGAAGATTTGAAGATTCTAAATTGTACTCTTGTCATGTCAAACAGTGATAAAACTTTCAGTTTTGTGGACGTCGCCATCTTTGATATTACTTCAGTCACGGTTGCTATGGTTACTGGTCTATGGGCTTGACTCCCGTTGCACGTTCAGACAGAATTCTAAACTGAAAAAAAACTGAAAGCTGCTGTGCAAACAAGACATTTCGAGACTAAAAGTAAAGAAAATATGGTTGTCAATCCCAAATACAGGATTGACAACTGTATTCTGGTGCTGTGTGAACGCAGCTATTTTGTTACATGCACACACACACACACAGTATTTATTTGTTTTGTCATAGGTCTGTCCTAGAGAAATTTTGTTACACCTTCACTAGGTGATTTTATTTATTTTTTTTGCCTTATCTCTGTTTGTTACAGGTCTTTGATAAAGAGCTAATTGATTTCCTTTGGAAAAATGTATCTGATTCACACTCTAAAACATGTCTGCGTGTGTAAAATCGAAATCAAATTCTTTTGTCCATATCGCACAGCCCTTTGTCTGACTCTAATAAAAGACAGCAACTGACTCATTGAAGAACACATAGTGTTCTCTAATTATACTGATTGCAGTCTTGTGTTTTTGATCCATTCAAATGAATCGACTCGTTGGTTTGGGAATCGGTTGAATTGCACTGATTGCGCTGTACAGTATGTGTTTGATCACACTGTGTGTTTTGTGTTTCTCACTGCCCCGTCTCTCTCTCTCTCTCTCTCGCGCTGTCTGTCTCACACTTGCCGTCCAGTATATTCCTGTTTTTTTTTTCTCTCTTTCTCTCTCCTGTGGCCTGTATCACTTTTTCTCTCTCTCATCATCCTTTCCATCAGTCTTTCTTTGATATGGTCTTGATTTGCTGGCCAGTACCTGAACTTCTGTTTGTGCTTTGCTTTGACCAACTTTAAGAGTTATATTTTGGGTTAATTAATCCCATTGCTGCTTTACTTTTTTATTTAGTATATTTAATTTTTTAATATTACACATCCATATACTGTATGCCTATGCTGCAATGTCCTGTCTTTTTTTATATATTTTTTGCCTTCATTTCAAATAATCAGGAATCATCTTCTATCAGGATCCTGCACTCACTGCAGTCCATATTGTATATATATTTTATTTATATGCATATGTATTGGGGGTTTTAATGTGTTGCATAATAAAATATTTTAATCTTTAACTAATCTTTAACTGATCTTTGTTATTTATTTTGTATATATATTCTATATAACAGTAATGACTTTATATGGGAGTAAAACTTTAAATGAGCAAAAATCAATAAAGCTAAATTCCATGAATAGCTTAGAGCTCATATATGAATGATAAATATGAATATAATATAATGTTAAAATGTTATAATAGAAAAGGTATTATAATTGTATTATTTTACAACATTATCATTACATTAATATAACTAATATCAATATTATACATTTTTATGTTTATTATTTTTTTAAATATTTTGTTATAGTATTAATTATTTAATTAATATATTTAATAATTGCTTAGGAATCTATCTACCTTCAATTTCATATATATATATCATATATATATATATATACTGTATATTAAAAAAAAGTAATTTATTCATTTGATTGCACACTGAATTTTCAGCAGCTACTCCATGTTATGAGCCAATTATATTAGAGTTGCATTTTATGTATCTAGAGCGGTTTTTCCTCTGCGTGTGACTCATATCAGGCTGCAGATATAGGTGTGTTTACACAGAGGACAGTGAATCAACAGTGTGTTGTTTCGTGTGCACGACAGACTGAAAATAAGCCAGAGCTGCTGTAGTTTGCCGGTGTAAGGAGATGCTGCAGGAGCTGTTTTTACATGGCCAGCTGCTTTATTTGGATCTGAAGGAAAGGCTCTCCTGATAAAGTGTCCTTCTCCACTGCTGGTGTCCTTTAGACCTGCTATAGAGCAGCAGATTTACATTTCATGAATAAAAGAGATAAAACAGGCAAAAGTGTCAAATTGATGGCTAAATTTGCCAAAATAACCTTAAGTATCTCCATCAGCAATGCACTCGACTTCAAAGTAGTTCTCAACATTTGCAATAATTTAAGGTAAAACTAATAGACAGTTTTCTGTTCTGTTTTTCAGTGCATTGCATGTATGGAATATTTATGATCCATGTCTAGTGTGAATCTACAGTGGCAGAGGCATCTATGTAAGTGTGCCAATCTGTTACAAGACATGAATAATTAATGTGGTGCTTTTAACGTGCAGTGCAATTATGGCGGTGGTGTCATTAGCGGGTACTGTACTCTTTGTGTGCGCGTGTGCTTATATATGTGTGTGATTTAGTTTAGTGTAATTACAAGGGATGAACTGAAGATCTCATTTGTTGCTAAAATGCAGTCACGCAGGGCTTCTCTCTGTCACCAGACTGGAGTGAGTTATTCTGTCAGGATGCTTTATCTGCAGCGCCTTGAATCATGGGAAATATGCAGACACGGACTAACGTGAAGAGTAGAGTGGCATTGACAGCTAAATTATATCAAAGTGAAATTCCTTATGATTTCTTTCCATACGAATGAGCTGATATTAAGAGAAACCTTTGCATGTCCTGATTGTTTCTACCGTAGCACATACTGTGTACTCTTCTTGGTCGAAAGCCTTGATACCGAACAACAGCTCTAGTAAAGCTCATTCCACTCTGCTGTCTTGTTTAGCTGACTCCAATATAAAACCGCTAGCCAAAGCGCAATAAATCCTGAATTTGTTGCAGAACAGCAGAACGGCCAAAAGTGGCTTATTTTACTAACAGCTTAATCTGTTCCCACACGTACAAAGAGAGAAACTAATAACGCTACTCCCAACCTCAGGTCTCCAGAGTTATTACATGTGGATGTCAGAGGAGGATGACGACAAGATAAAGAAGCCGCTGCAAATAACGGAAAATGAGGTTAGCACAGGCGCTAGTGCAGCGCTAAAGCCAACCCGCTGCTGCTTCATTGTTTTCTCGTAGCGTGTCGAGCCTTGCTATCAGCAATAAAGCTCAATAAAACTGCTGATTAGATTAATTAAAATCACGAGGCCTTGGAGCTGTACAATTTTAGTCGTTAAGAAAACTCAAGATAGTTGGACGGATCTCTTAGCCATCTGGAAGAGTGCAAGTTTTCCTGTAAACTTGTGTTTTTTTTCTTGTGGGTCTTGTAAATAAACACGTTTTCTCATTTTTCCTCTAATAAGGCTGGCAGAGGCTGGATTAGAATAAGTAGATGGGTTATTTATCATGTGTGTAAAAAACATGCATTGCTTGTATGCAAATCCAAGTGATTTATAAAAGGCTCAGCTGAGGGATGGTCATACAGTAGTTTGTGTACAGAATTGTTTGAAATCATTTGTTGAAAGATTTAGGATTATTTTTAAGTTAGCATACAGTAGTTTAAAACAACCAAAAAACAGACAAACAAACATGTGTGTTATTTCTGATGTTTTAGCTCATATTTAAAGATCAAAATCCCATTTCTGGAAGTATTTTGAAATGTATACATTTAATTATCTTTTTAAATTCTTCTTTAATTAATTAAATTTAATTAAAGAATTTTTATTTTATTTTATTAACTTTAGGTTATATTATGTAGTTTTATTTACTGTATTTCATTTTTCATGTATTAGTTTTTCTTATTTTATTCAACTTTATTATTTTATTTTGGGGTTATTTTAATTTTATTTTAATTTATTTGGTTAGTTATTTCATTTTAAATGATTTAATCTGGTTGTATTTATTTAATGAAATCTATGTATTTTTTTTTATAAAGTCTATTTATTTATTAAAATTGAATGCTTTTTTTTTTATTTAAAATAAAGATTACTTTATTTTTTTTATTAGTAAGCACTTTTTCAGTCAATCTAAAATCTTGCACTCACAGGCATCTCCAAAGGTTTGTCCGCATACGAAGGAGCCGCGTTTGTCGTTATTAAAAGCTTACGTGTTATTTTTACACTCCGCTGAAGCAATGCCAGTCTAAAATTCCTCCCTTTTTTTTAAACTACCGTCTGGCAGATATTGAGATGTCTGCAGCGAGTTTTTTTTTTTTTGTGTTGAACGTCAAACCTGCCAAGAAGCCCGATTTGTTTGGTGCATTCTATTTCTATCTGCGTTTTGACAGGGTATAATCAATGCTATCGCTCTCTCTGTGTGTTCTCTTGCAGACAGTGCTACATATCCTCTAAGAGGAAGTGATGTCACGACACCACCACCGCTTTGAGAGAGACTACCGAGGCCCGTGGGACCGCCGCGAGCGAGCCAGCGGCCTTCACAATGGCGTGGGCAACAGTACCTGCTCATCGGCGCCCCCAGTGGCCAACGGCAACAACCGACCGGGACTCCTCCCACTCCCGGTCATCCCGTCCCTGCTTCCCACCCCCGTGACCATTGCGGTGACCTCAGCCAGCAACGACCTCGCCGCCAAGCGCTCGGGCGCTGTCTCGTCTGCCGCCGCCCCCGTCGTAAAGGTAAAAGCGGCGAAAACTGTGTCCAAATCACTCCGATGCATTTCCATTTGGCTCACGCTGCCAGATTGCTTCGTTTGCTCCCGCTCTCCTTCTCCTCACTAATTTTCTCTTTCATTATGCAAATGAGAAACTCTGAGCAATGGGCCGAATTAAGCCTGTGCCCATGGCTCTGCCGAGTCTGTTGTGGGCATGGAATAAAAAGGTGTCAGCTTGCTATTTGAGTCGAGATGAATGCCATTCTCGAGAATTAGTTCAAGGAACGAGAAAAGCACTAACTGTTGTTTCACTCTTCATGCCGTTTAATCAGATTAGCTTCTGTTTCACTTAGATTTCATGCATAAAGACAGTTTACCAGCTACTTGCCATGCAGCTTTTGCAGCCCACGCTCTTACAAGGCCATGATTGACATGACCTTTGTTCCAAACGTAGGCATTTTCACTTGGTGTTGTTCACTTGAGGTCTCGTTAATGGCTGATAGGTGTTAGTGTAGCGACTCACCAGGGTAATTTCTCTTGTTTGAATCAGTCAAGTCTCCCGGCAGAACGGCTTGCCAGGTTTTCTCTACCTCGCTCGAAGCCCACTTCAGGAAGCGATACAGCCTCAAAATCTTGGCATTCCCAAATACCGCTACTGTCATCTCACATCGGGGCTTTTTGTTTGAACTCTCGCGCATGAGTGAATTCCGTGGGACTTCTGTTGCCGGAAAGCGTTGTGAGTATCAAATCAAATGCTTTAGCTTTATGCAGATTGTATTAACACTAACCCTGTGGGCGAACGCCAGCAGTTGGACGCTGACCGCTGAGTTCTGCTTTGACTTTGACGTGTCCCACTGATGCATGTTTTAGTATACAGAAAAACTGCTTTTTAACCCTCTGGGGTCTGAGGTGATTTTGGGGCCCTTGAGATGTTTGGACATGCTCTGATATTTGTGCTTTTTTCAGCTACTTAGAAGATATTATTGACAAACCTAAAAATATCTAAAAATATACCCTTTTGTAAAAACAGCTAGCTGCACTACAAGTTACTACACTACACCTACTACATCTGTTACTACAATGCAATGGGGCGCCACCTGAAATCTTGCCTAGGGCACCAAATTGGTTAGGGCCGGCCCTGCAGCTGTGTTTAGCTGAAAATGAGATTTTTTGAATCAGTGAGTCACTACTTTTGGAACTGATTCATATACACGAACTGTCTGAATGAACTCACTTTCATTCATTTCTGTCAGAAACTAGAGATACGACAAAAGCTTTTTAGAAAACATCAGTTTGGGAATTTCTTAGTGAAAAGTGTTTCAAAGGAAATTATACATCAATTTAGAAACCACAGCTAAATGAAATCAATCGTGGGAAAATGTATCTCACATTTGTGACTACATCTTTCTGACACACACTTCTACACCATGTCAAATAAATTAGTTTCAGAAAAGTTCTAGAAATAACTTTGAAAGTCCTAAATTTGAAAATAACTGTAATGTAAATTAATTTTATAATAACAGTACCTTCCTTTTGAGTTCCTTCCTTGGTTTTGAGTTCAGAATTGCAGAGTTTTGAAGACATAATATTATTATTATCCATAGACAAACTACTGTAAAAAATGTATACTGAGTAAAGTTATAATAATAACTATTAAATATTTTTCAGCAAAAAATACATTAAACAGGTTAAAAGTTGATTGTAAAAACATTTATTGCAAAATATTTCCTTTTCAAATAAATAAATAAATGCCATTATTTTAACATTCTATTCATTTTTTTTATCACAATCTATGAAGCAGCACAACCAGTTTCTATTTTAAATGCATATTTTCAAATATATATGTATATAATTCAAATAGAAAGCAGTTATTTTAAATTCTAATATTATTTCACAATATTCACAATGTTTTTGCTATATTTTTGATCAAATAAATGCACCTCAGGTGAGCTTTTGAAAAGTAGTGTACATGGAAGAATGCTTTCACAACATTGTTGTGTTTGTTGCATTCTTGAAAAATGTCTTCAACTTCTGTTTGCCACTGAAAAAAATAGCAGCAAACAGGTTTGGAACAACATGAGAGCATGTAAATAATGACAGAACTTCTCTTTTAAGTTAGCAACATTGCTACTTTTAGTTAGTTAGTCTCCAGCACTGGAGGGAATGTGTTTACTTCAGCTTTCTTTAATTATTACCTGAAGGAAACTCATCAGAACATGGTAGAGTCTTGAGGGACCGACACTTTCTCTGTCATCTGTCATCAAAGTCTCCATGTTGTTCTGCCCACGGTCCAGCTCATAGATGCTATTCAGATAAATATAAAAGCAAAAGCAGCAGAAAGACATGAGAGGGAAAGAGAAGGTTTTATCTAACGTCTTTCGTCATTTCTTGCTTATGACACGGATGTCTAGTAAGGCAAATATTGTATGCGTGTAGTTAATGACTCTGAATACTGCGTATTTATCTGGAAACGTGTTTGTTTTTAACCTTGACAGGTATGAGGCATGTGATTGAGTTTGTGTGGCTGATTTACAGTATAATGTTTGTGAGTCTGGTTTTGTTTGCGAGACAGATCGGCATCTAATTAGCGAGATGGAGAGGGACCCTCGCGTCGGCTCACACGTCTTTTTGTGACAAACTCCAGTCAGCGAACAATAAATAACACAGCTACTGTAACTTTAAGAGGCCCATCTGCCTGAGCTGTCTGTCATGACTAACGACACTTCAGAACCAACAAATGACTCTTAATTGAACTTAGAGGTGTGGCAGCTTATTTACTCGCCTCCTCTTGTAATTAATTTTGTTTGTAATGCCTTTGTTTATTTATTTATTCCCCCGAGCGTAACCGCAAATCCACCACCACTGACAGAGACATTTTTTTCATAATTCCAGGACTCAGGAGTGCCTGAGAAAGTTTATTATTGCCTATTTAGAGCAGTGGTTCTCAACCGATGTGCCATAATGAAAGCCTCAGCAACCTTTTAAGGGCCAAGAATGCTTAAAATGAGACTAAAATAAGTTGAAGCCAATTTTCAATCAAGACATTTCTTATTTTTATTTATTCTCTCAACACTTTTTTGGAAGAATTTAAAGAGGGATTTCTAGACCTGAAAATATAAATTAAATTAAACATTAAATTTAAGTTTACATTTTACTTATTTCATGAATATACTGTACAGTTTTCTAGTTGTGAGAAGCTCATATACATATATATATATATATATATATATATATATATATATATATATATTTTTTATTTATTTATTCTTTTTTTTATTCTTTTTTTGGGGGGGGGTGGTTGCATTTTTATTTTGTGTTGTATTTGTTATATTTTATTTAGTTTTTTTGTTTGTTTCTTTCGTTTCATTTTGTTGCGTTGCGTTTTGTTCTAGTTGTGACAAGCTCAAATACAAAATATATGTACTGTATTTATTTTGTTTTGACAAGCACAAAAATTATTTTCTTTTTTGCTATTTTGTTGTTTGGTTTGTTTGTTTTTTGTTTCATTTTGTTTTGTTTTTTGTTTTTTGTTTTTTTAAGAGAACAACTGGATTAGAGAGTCTCACTAGAGCAATGCTCTAATTATTTATATGCATTACTAAAGGGAAAAAAGTATCAAAATGTATTTTACCTTGGACCATGGTATTCTTTGAATTTACTATGTTGTATCAATATGGCAGCATGTTGTTTCTCAAATTACAATCAATTCACTATGGTATTTTTATAAGGTACACTGAGGAAAAATTTCACCCAGATATTTCAATTAAATTGCTATAAAATTCCACAGATGATTACAAAAGGTAAGGCGTGAACACATTCAAGTAGAAAAATTGGAACAGTATTTTTCTTGTAAGATGTACTGCAGTAATCTTTACAAATCTTTTTTTTTGTTTTGTTGCAATGTTCTTCCAGAACACCTGTTATTTTCTGTCCCTGTAAATTAATCCGTTGATTTGACTTACAGAACTTTGACTAGTTTGCTTGTGCACAAATGGACGCTCAACGATTTCTGTGTGGGTGTCGCTAAGAAAAGATTGAATGCTGAGTGACGAGATGTTGTAGCGGCTGTCAGTGCATCTGCTCCTGAATGCCGCTTAGTTGCTGTGATAAAGCCATCTTAAAGATGCTGACCAGTGAAATGCTATTGAAACGATTCAGGCTGTCAATTATGGGTGCTACACAGAAAAAGAAAGAGAGAGATGAAAACAGCAGTTTAAAAGAACAAAAAAAAAAAAAAGAAAATTTATTCCTATAATGCAAAGCTGAATTTTCAGCATCACTGCTCTAGTCTTCAGCGTCACATGATCCTTTAGAATTAAAATCACACATAAACACGCAGACTTCATGATCTATAACACTGTATGTTGATTACCTGCAAATATAATACTATGATCTAATGAAATTTTATGCTCCCTTCCAGTTACGCTACTTTTCAAGACATATTACTTTAAGATTACCTGCAAGAGACCAAGCATCGCACACAGCTTGAGTCGATTTCCTACTCCATTATCAGGTAAATGCATGAATCACAGGCTAACCTGGGTCACCTCACAGCGCTGGTCAGAGCCATTTGCACATCGCAAATTGATGAAAAGCAAGTGTTTTCCATTGGCAAAAGCAATTTTGTTCTCTTCTGGTGCATGACACACAAGCAGCCGCTTGTGCTGATTACGTTTGTTTACAGCTCAGCATTGTTGAATTCTTGTTTCTGATTGGTTGACAGGGGTTTTTAGGTTGTTGATTAATTTTCTATTCTTTGTGACAGGTTTGTTGACGCCATTGCAGTTTAGTATCATTTTTCAGCATTTCTTCCCAACTAGTCCTAACAGTGGCTTCGGGCAGGATACTTGATCGGTGACGTCAGTAAGGATGAAAAAGCAAATAATTCCTTGAGATAAACATGTTTATTAAACATGTGCGTTTGATAACCATAGCTTAAGTGGAGTAAATGACTTTTGAGTTCTTAAAACGCAATGTTCCGCCTTTAATTATTCCTAACAAAACCTGTTTGTGTGTATATACTGTATAACACGAGACCCAAGAAGGTACTGCTTAGGACAAAAGCCAATAGATTACTTTAGAATCCATGCGATATGCTATTTCTTTCTCTTAGCAGGATTTAACCAGAAGGGATGTTATTATGAATTTTTCAGAAATGCTTCAGAAATCTAGTGTAAAAGTGCAGCTGTGCGTGTGTGTGGTAATGCCCTTGCCGAGTGAAAATCCTCACGGTTCTGATTAAAATGTTTATCCCTGTCTTCAAGGGATACCAGTCATGCTTTTATATGATGAAATATCTTCATCTTTGTGTCCGTAAATACTGACCTTTTGCAAAACCCTGATGAGGCAATTAATCATGAAGAATAGTGGCTTCATATATGAAAAACTAATGAGAGAGATGTTTGAATATGAATAAATGGACAAGAATTGGAATGTAGTGTTTTTTGTGTTTATGTGTTTTATATATATATATAGTAGGGGTGTCCCCCGATTTTCACAGTCGAGTCGGAATTTTCGAATCTTGCCAATAGTCGACTGATAGTCGAATCATATGTTTGGGGGCGGGGCAGAATGAGAGTCAA
>JAUCMS010000045.1:16159073-16184064 GCA_032357445.1 Enteromius radiatus
TTAATTCTATATTTACTGAAATGCAAGTTCACAAGGCCAAAAGTGCCCGTAGTTGAAGAATCGCCCATATATATATATATATATATATCTTTTGACAGCATATGTGTGTGTGTGTGTGTGTATACACACACACACTTTTATTAAGTTAGATGCTATTTATTTATTTATTTATTAATTTAATATTTTATATGTATACTGATCCTCCATTTGTTGAAATAGCATTCAGCGAAGTTTTATGTTGTTATGCTCATTAAAGTTTTCTAGTATTTTCTTGTTTTTTGTATGTGCATGTATGCATCTTTCTGCTAAGGTGATGCGGGATTACCGTGTGAATGCTGGCCTGATCCTCGAGAGCTAGTTCACTGCCGAGCCATACGGCAAGCGGGTAACCATGGTGATATTTACCTCAGCTCCATGCTTGGCTGCGGTGCTATCAGATAAGGTCCTGTTAGAATCGTTTCTGGCCAATCTGGCTACTGCCGGAGTGCGTTGCGTCCCCCGGACCTCATTTGTGCACCTGTATGAGGAAAATCATAGTGATTACATTCTTCAAATGGCCGAGGAGTGATTGACCCGTTATAAGTGCCATACAGTCGGGCGACCTGCTCATGCATTAAAAATGACATTTAAGATATTACATTGTAGAAGTTGTAGTCTTTGTAATGTGCTGCAGTGAATATGTTTAATGGAGGAAACTCCTGAGTGATGTGACACCATTAGCCTGATAAAAAATGATTTGTATTGAGTTCATTTTTATCTAAGAGCATCTCTGCTTGCATTTGACTTCACTAAGAGTGAATTGACCCATCACTAAAGTCCATACCCTTTGGTTTCTACTGCCAACTCAGACAGGCTGTGTGCTGGATATTTCACTTTTTTTTGTTTTGTGAATTATTTTAGTTACTTTACCTTATTTTATTTTAAGAAATAAAAGTAAATATTTATTTTTAAGGGTATTTGTAAATTATTATGATGAGGTAAGTGGGGTTTATTTTATTTAAAATATATTTAGGAATGAATTGCCCCTTCTTTATTTAATAATTAAATGACCCTTAAATAATATCCTTTCAGTTTTCTTTGAATCTAGCAGTTATTTGATTAAAAATATACTGATGTGTATCATAAACCAAGCAAATGCTTCTCACAGTTATTTAGAAAAAAGAAAAGCCCCATTTGAAAGTGATTGCAATAATTTTATTTTTTACAAAGCACTCACTATGAGAGCATTAGTGCTATATTTATATAAATTAAATCTAAAAAAATGTATCTTTGTTCTTAAGTTTAATATATTTTTTGCTGTGCATAAATATGAATGTGTTTTTTTATAGATATAAAAAAGAAGAATTTGTATATTGCATAAAAAACATTTATTTATTTTATTTATTTACTCTTTTAATTATTTGACCCTTCACTAAACTTTTATTTTATTTTATGTGAGCTTTTGCTAAATAATGCTGCATTTTATTGAATTAAAAAAATAATAATGCAATTGAATTTATTTAAGTTTTTTAATATTAGGCATATTATTAGGTATATTAGGCAATTGATTGATTGATTGATACCGACATACAGTTTATTATTACGATCCAAGCATTCTAATGTCTCTTGGTTGGTGACTAGTGAATAGCGGTTTTTGCAGTTAAGGAGCATGCACTGAACTGTTTAGCGAGTTGGTTTTGTGTTGTTTGTTTTGCATCATGAGCGTTTTGTGTGTTCACTGTGTCCTTCACTCCCCATGGACTAGAAAGACAGTCCTCCCTGTAACTAGATGCTCGCTGCAGAAAAATCCCAGGCCGCAGCCGACTACAAACGGTAAACTTCTTTGTGCTGAAGAGCACAAGCGCATTTATTTATTTATTCATTTATTTTTGGCTGCTTGGTTTTGCACAGGACACACACACGCATACACGCACACTATCCCAGGCTGTTTTCTGTTGAGTCAGGGAAGCCATCTGCCACACAGCGATAATGGCCCGCCAGGGACGCACGGCCTGGTATAACCAGAGATGAATTAAAACGCCAGAAAATAGCGAATGCTTGGCTCTGCTCGAAGTCCTACCACGTTTTACAGTGTCTGTCATCACCCGCCCCCACTGATGTCAGCAGATGCCCGTAAAAAGTCTGAAATGTGCATTTTATGCGTTTCTCACCAGGACTGCGGGAAAATTTGATATGCAATATTGTGTTTTGATACAATCGTGCCTGTAAAAAGCCGAGCCGGGTGAGGAAGATTTAACATTTTGTGACAGCTGGGTGTAGGAAATGCATGGGATTATTACAGCGGAAAATACCACGTCATAAATGATGCATTTTTACGAGGATTAGAAAACACTTGGGAGATGAACAGGGCAAAAAATGGAAAGAGCGAGAGGCGGTGAAGAATTATTTGGCTTTATAACGTGTGGAGAAGCGTGTTGCGATCGTGAAACGAGGTAACTGTTGGTCAGCTTAAGGCATAAATCAATCCTGAGACAACAGCAGCTCTGTTTAGTCTCAGTTGTTCATGCAGAGTTTGTCAGGTTTTGTGAACTAGGACAAAGTTGAGGTAGGTGGGCTTCGGAAGTCTGGAGGGAAAGAGAGTCTAATAGGTTCTTTTTTATCTCCCTGGATATCTCCATTGAGATTTTTTGAAGAGAAAAAACTCAGACTTTGTTTGAGTATTTCTTAGGGTTAGTGTGTCTCTGTGTGCTGCTTCTGTTAATTAGGTTTATATAATTATATCATATAAATCGTAATATTGATTTCATACAAGCTGATTAAAAATTAGTTTTTTTCTGGGTAAATCAGTTCCTTTTCATTCATTAATTCCTTCCTTTATTCATTCAATCTAAGTATTTATGCATTCTTATATATATATATATATATATATATATATATATATATATATTTGTTTATATCAACCATGATTTCATACAAACTAATCAAAAAGTTTTTTTGAGAGATTTTTGTATATATAGTATTTATTCTTTCTTTTTAGTATTTTAGTAACATTTTGAATTTTAAAAAGTATAATTTTTTTATTATTTTTATTTATATTTATTATAAATAATTGTATTATTTATTACTATTTTAATTTTATATTTACATTTATTATTATATTATTTTATTTTATTAAGTTGGTGACTTGTTTGTAGGAGGAAATTCAGACCTTATTCTCTTTCAACAGATACTATATAGGTCTATATTTGAGCTCCAACATGTTTAATATTTTAAAAAAACATTTGTTTTGCGCAATCCATAGCCAGTATTACAACCTTATGGGGTTATATGGTTTCAGTTCAGTAGTTTTAGTTTAGCTATAATAACCCTGACTCTAAAATGCTTCTTTTTTTCCAGTTCTGTGGCTTTTGTCATCACGACTCAAGAGTCAGTACTGTTTTGAAATGTATTGATCAAGCTGGAAAGGTTTTTTGCAGCAGCACTTAAGTGTAAAGCAGACGTTGGCTGGGTTTGCAGCACTTACCCTCTGCATGCGCATGCTCCAGTCATGATGAGATGTTTCGTTTGTTGATGATGTCAACGTGCAGCGTAACCCCACAACAAATTGGCTTTGGGCCGAGGTGACAGAGATGCATGATGGGTAAATTGATGAAGTAAAGCGCAGGTCAGGGAGGATAATGGAAGAGGGGAAAACTCGTAGGCCGGAGCAGAGGGTTGATGACGAGGTCTTTTCCATTAACTCAGGGGTTTTGGGAGTGATGCAGGGTTAACTCGTCTCTCTGGAGCTCTCCTCATACATCTGGCCGGATCACTCCGCCTGACTGTTTGACACCGCATCACAACTCAATAAAAGTTGAGCAAAGAAAAGCAAGTGAAGCAAAGTCTGTAAACTTCCTCCGCTATTAATCTTAACTTGAGTTGGAATGTCATGGCTTTTTTTCTTGTTTATTTTACAGGCTTTTTGAGTAGCTTCATTCTCCCTCTCCTTCATGCCGAGTAATCAGCAGTCGTTCCATCTTATTCAGCTGCCATTTTTTAGGAATACAGTAGCCTTCAGTGCCTCAGTTATGCATTATAAAAGCTATTAATGCATTCGGAATAAAGGTTGTTTTAACATGTTTATTTTATTATTTGTTTATATTTATTTGTTTACATTATTTTATTATAAAATTTATTTTATTTATTATTTTATTGTTTACAATAAGCTGTGAATTGCTAGAAAATAACAGCTTAATTTGGAGTAAATGTACAACCCTGCTATTTTATTATTTTATTGTATTTTATTTTTAATTTTATCCTTTTATTTTAGTTCATATGTATTTCATTGTAACAATTGTCTATTTAAAGTTAACTGTAAATTAATAACAGCTTAATTTCACATTGCTATTTTTTTTTTATTTAATTTATTTATTTATTGTATTAACTGGCCATTTAATGTTAATTGATAGAAAATGACAGCTTAATTTGGAGTAAATGTTCAACCCTGCTTATTTCATTATTATTAATGTATTTTATATTTATATTTATTTATATAGTTCATGTGTATTTTATTTGAATAATTGGCTGTTTGAAGTTAATTGTTAAAAAAAAATACAGCTTAATCTGGAGAAAATTTGCTTCTCTTTAAATATATATATATATTTTTTTTATTTTATTGCTTTATATTTTATATATATATATATATATATATTTCTCGATATTTATTTATTTTTATTTATTATTGCGATTGTGTTATTTCATAAATTGACTATTCAAGGTTAATTGTGTATTGCTAGAAAATGGCAGCTTAATTTGGAGTAAATTGACATTATTTTTATTTTATTTTATTTTATTTTATAAATAGACAGTTTCAGATTAATCGTGAATTGCTAAACAATAACTTTAAATGCTTAATTTGGAGTAAATGTACAATCTATTTTATTTATGATCTCATGATTTTTTTAAAATGTTATTTTAATAAAAAGAACAAAATCAGACAAGTGTTTTAAACGTGTCCCAAATATTTTTACCAGGGTTACAAAAATGACAAATCTCATATAAAATAAGTATAAAGTATATTGACTTATGAAATATTTAATTATATCTCCTGAGGTTGATCTAAATATAAAAACACACACAATTACATTGTTTGATAAAGCCGTTTAATCTTTCGAATATTTTTGGCCTGGGTTTAAATCTCATTTTATGGTACACTGTAAATGGAGAAATTTTAATGAAGGCATTTAATAACTGTCTCCATGACACTGCAGTTTTCTTGCTCTTATGCTAAATAATTAATCACCAATGCTAGTCTGACATGAGTACTTCTAAGAACTTGAGAAATACTGATTATAAGAGCCAGACTCCTTCACAATGTGTAATTAGATCCTCAGAATTTCAGCCATGCAGGAAATGCAGAGCAAATCGCAAAAAGCATAAAAAGCTAAAACCTGACATAAACACACACACAAGTGTCATTTACATATTTTAATTACAGTTATTCAAATTTATATTAGGGTAGAATATATATATATATATATATTTTTTTTCAGAATCTGGAATTGGTATGAAGTTAAATTGAATTTGTAGCAACATAAAATGACCCATTAAATCCAGGGTTTATGAAGGCACGTAATTGGCTCTGCTTTTCCTAATTTATTTAGCATTTTCCCTTTGAGTTTCTGTGTTTTAAGGTGTTTTCGTGCCAGAGTATTTGTCCTTTGATTTACATGGTCTGTTGAGATTGAGTGAACAGCCCCGCTGATAGAAGTTGTTTTGAGTAATATAGTCTGATCTGAGTCGTATGTATTGTGTCTTCACAGGCGGCTGGTCTTTCTCCCGGCGAGACACAGACTCCGAGTCTCCTGTTGGCTCCAGGAGTGAGATGGGGCCAGACCCCCATCAACCAGTCCACCCCGTGGGAGACAGATGAGCCTCCTGCCAAGCAGCACAGAGAGAGCGACAGCACAGGTACGTCAGCACTGGCTTCACACAGATCAGGACAACACACAAAAACACAACAAGGTTGGCCTCGGGTGAGTTGCTTGTGTTGTTGTGTTCCACTTTGGATGAAAACTGCAGCTATATATATATGAATGAATTCATAAATGGTCTTAAAACAAATCGTCATTGGTATACATCTAACTTTAAAATAAAACAAAATTTAAGATTTACCCTAACAATAAAACTTAGTTCAAAAAGTTTACTAAAAGATTTGTAAACTTTGTTTTTGTTGTTTGTAAAATGTCAATTTATTGGCTCAAAAATACAGTAAAAAAAAAGTAATATTGTGAAACACAGCTCAAAATACATTTTTAATTTATTTTATTTTATTTGAAACAGCTTAATCCTGGTCATTTATTTAATTTTTATTTTCTTAAATGTTAGTACATTTTTATTGGTTATTTTATTTTATCACTTTATTTTATTAATTGGCTGTTAATTATAAATTGCTATAAAATAATTCAATTATTAATATAATTAATTTGAATAATGAATTTGAAGTAAATTTGCATCTATTATTTTATTGCATTATTATATAATTAATATATTATGTATTTTATATTGATATTTATTTTATATTTAAATTGTGTATTTTATGCATATATTATTCAAAGTGACTTACAAATGAAGCGCAACACACCTTTTTTTTTTTTTTTGGTTGTGGATTGTTCGATTGCTTGCGGTAGAGGTGTGTCTTCAGATGGAATGGAATGCGCTCTTGACCAATCAACATCCGGAACTAGATCTGTTCTCAGATTCGTGAAATTACCATATTGACATGATCCAATCAGGACATTTTCCTGCTTAACTGAGCTTACATGGGGTCATGTAAGCTGTGTTTACTTTTTAGATATTGCTTTGAAATTGATCACGCCGCAGCATCAAACACATGAAATCGAGGCAGTAATGAGGGGCCGACCAAAGTAATGCACGTTACACGGACGTTTCCTCGCATCAGACCTGAATGATCTGTTAATAAAGATGGACTGCTGGCCTTAGCCCCTCTTGAGTGATTATACGTGGGCAATTGGACATCGCAGTCGAGGAGGACAGTTGCGTGTGTTTCTTACAGGCTTCTCTCAAGCCCCCTGGGGCCTCCACAGGGGCCCCCCGCAGAGGCGTTTAAGCAGGAACCGAAGTCTCACAGAGGGAGGGAGCGTTAGCATTGTGTCTCGCTCTACAGGGTCCCGCTTCCGGCACCTTCCTCGAAACGCAAAGTGAGATGTCACTCAACTTCCCCTCGCTCGACAGCGCTTGGTGTAATATGACATATCTGGAGCCCAAATCTGCGTCCCATTTGCTCAAAGACAAAAAAGCTACCTAACGACTCTACAGGCATTAATTAATCATGATGGTTAGCAGTGCGTCTTGAGGAAGTCATTCTGGTAAAAAAGAAACTTTTCCCAAACTTTCACAAAGACATGACGTCAATTTGCACTTTAATTTAAATTCATCAAAAAAATGAGACCCTTGTAATAATTAGCGGTTGGTTTAACTTGAGAAAAAAAAAAGACTTTTCCAAAAGGACAAAGCACTCTTATAAAACAACTTTTTTTATTCCTGTGCGCATTGTAATTATATGAGCAATCAACGCTAGGATCCATACTGCTAATTTCATTAGCTTTTCAGTGCTGAAGCCAGGGCTATAATTGAGTTTCATTCTTATTTATTTATTTCTTTAATAATCTAATGATAGATTTTTCGTCAAAAGACTTGATTGCAGTGCACAAATCTGCAGAAAGCACTTAAATGCTCTGGGAATTACGTTTTTGGTTAATAGCACTTTTGTGTCTAATAGACTAGGAAATATTGGACTATCTTTTGTTAGCGTGTCCGTAGCGGTTGAAATTGAGTGCAGCTATTTTTTAGTTTGTTCTGAATTATGCACGCACCTCATTCAGGCTGCGGTGAATCTATTCCCGCTAGTATATTTCCGTCTCTTCAGACTGTAGTGCGGTGAAGGCCAATGTCATGATTAATGTTTTTTAATCTTTTCCCCGCCTGGTGTATTTTGTGTTATGGACCATCATTGTTGAGGAGCTATTTTTGCAGCAGAGGAGGAAGGGCACAGGGCCACAAGAGCACATATTCATGAGATAAATATGGCAATCTGGTTTCCATCCTGTGCCCTCATGCTCAAATTCGGAGACTTAAAAGGATAGATAAGAATCAGTTTGAATCATTTGCTCACTTTGTCATTCTGAACCCAAACATGCTTTCTGTGGTACACAAAAGTAGGTATTTTGAAGAACGTGTCAGTGTTATTTTGACCATTTTTGACCATATAATGCAAGCCACTGGGGTCCAGGTTTGAAAATATCTGAAAATATTTCCAAATATCTTCTGTTTTGTGGAAGAAAATCAAGTTTTGGAGTGAAAAAGATACCAAACATACAAGCATATGATCACAACCTGAACAGCTTCTGTGATTTATTCGTTGTGAACTTAACCCAACATCCAAAAAATGTGTTTTGATATTTATACGCACATTTATATACACTTCTCATGAAAACTAATTCAGGAATTAATTATATTGTTTAAATTAAAAACCACACGAGAGTTCATTTAAAATAACCAAGCCTGCCAAGGTTAAATGATTAATAAATAATTTTAACACCAAGTTGATAATGTTACTGAAGGTGATGCATTACTCAGATATCTGTTTTTAGCACAAGGTGACACTGTTAATTATTTAGAATTATTTAGAACCGTATTCTCTGTAATATACTGAAAATAAAATTCTCTGTCAAACTTAAATATGGATGAGTAAAGAAGACTGCATCATCCAAAACTGAACAGTGACAACTAAATCCCTCAAAATATCACTTTTCATGATCTTTTAATAATTTTTGGTAAATGCATTGGAAAAAAAAAAGTAGGAGTTGCTTATAAACAGTTTTCACTTAGAAATTACTTGTAAATTTCACAAATAATTACAGGGAAACAACAAGTATGAGAGCCTGAATATTTTGGTAAAACACACCCCAGTAATATTTTGTTTATTAAACTTCACATTTAATTGTTTATGCATTTATTATTACTATTACTGATTTTGTACTCTGCAAAGATAGTGTGATTAAACTTTTAGTCCAGCTTTAGGGTGCTTATGCATTTGAGTCCTTGAACATTGTATAGCAATTGTAAACTACAATTCTGCTGAGTTTGCCTGGATGTAAAGGATGTAAAGGTAAGTCACAAGGGTTTGGGGTAGGGGTTTGAGGTAAACATCCATTGATCAATGAGAATTTCAAACATGTCCAGGTTTTCAGAAATCCAACTGGCTGTATTCTCACTTGATTTCAGACGGACTCTTTCCACAAACTCAAAGCAAATTTTACACTTTCATAGAAATCAAACGTTTCATCAGAGGAGGTTTCTCTAGTGTTTAAGCACCCATAGGATCTGCCATCATAACTCTTTAAAATTATAGTGATATTGTGGAGATGAATGTAAACAGTGAAAGGAAGTTTTTTGCTTCTCGCATATACGCTCATGTGCTGTAACCTTGGTGCATTACTGCATTGGCGAATGACTCTGATGTGACCCTCAAAAGATGAATAATACATGAAGAAATAAATATTTTCCAGTGGATGCCCTTGTCACTGCGGAAAATAGAGTTGTTATGAGTAAATCCCACATCCAGAACCAAACCCTAGTTCTGGGTTGACTCAAACATCGACAGCACTAGGTCACTGCTGGAAAATGAGAAGATCAGAGACAAAGAGTCAGACCTCCATGGGTCTCTGATGAATTTACATCACTTTATGAGACCAACTATTAGGTAGTCTACTTCGACTGTACTCTCTTTTTAAAAAAAATAATGGAGACTCAATTTTTGGATGCTGGTTAAATGTCAGCGTCTGCTCATAGCTTCTATTGTTCTTCTGAATAGCAATAATAAATAGCAAATATTGGTTTACTACTGTGAGTTTACTTCGAAATATTCAAAAATATTGATAATGGATGTCAAAAATTATTTTATTAATACACTACTGTTCAAAAGTTGGAGTTATGAATTATTTTATGCTCACTACATCTGCATTTATTTGGTCACAAATAGAGGGAAAAAATTAAAACAGAAATATTTAAAAATATAAAAATTTAAAATGACTGTTTTCTTTTGTATTATTTTAATGCTGTCAAATTATTAATCACAATTCATTGCATCCAAGTTAGATTTGTTTGTATTTATATACTGTATGTGTACTGTGTATATTTATTACATGTAAATTAGTGTTGTCAAACTATTAATAGCAAACATTATATATGTGTACTGTGTATGTTCATAATGTATATATAAATACACACACTTACAGTATATATTTAAAAAATGCTTAAACATTTAGATATCCATGTTCTTATATTGTATAATATATACACATATATTTAATAAATAAAATCTTCTTAAATATATACATGCATGTATTTGTATTTATATATTCATAATAAATATACACAGTGCACACACGTATTATCTAAACTCAAACTTTTATTTTAAATGGGATTAAATGTTTGACAGCTTTATTTAAAATGTAGTAAATGTAGAATTTTTTTAAAATAATTTTTCAAGTCTTCAGTATCACATTATCCATTATAAATCATTTAAATATGCTAATCTGCTTATATTCTCAAGAAAATGGATTATTATTATTATCAGTGCAGATGTACAAAACAGAATAACACTTATTTGAAAGAGATCTATTTTGTGACATTATAATTATTCTTACTGACACTTTTGATCAATGTAACGTGTCCTTGCTAAATTAAAGATTATATTTATTTCTTTAAAAAGTGACCCCGACGTTTTAAATGGTAGCGTATATAATTGTACAGGTGTTTTTGGTAATGGTTCATGAAAATGTGTTATCCTTAGACATTGCAAGTTACTGGCATTCAAATGAGTATTGCAAGTTCAATCTTACGTTTTGTTTTGTTTGTTTCTCATCCTGTTTCACTTGAAAATTGTCTCATTACTAGAGGTAATATCAACAGCAATTCACATAGACTTTAAATGAAGCTCCTCCAAATAACATCCAGAAGTTTCTTCTTTGGTGATTTAGCAAACAACTTTTTAAACCCAAGGTGCATGCCATAGAGCAATAATTGAGTTTCACAGTTTCCTCCAGATGAAGTGTACGGCGGAATGTGTTGCTTGCTGTCCTTGACTCTATTTTTCATGTTGGCAGGGCCCCCATGGGTGCCTCCGGTGGTGGCGGCCAGTCAGCCCAGTTTACTGGCCCATTCATACGGGATGCCTCAGCCGCCCGCCTACAGCCAAGGAGTGTCTGTCCAGTCTCCCGTCATCGGAGTGACCCCGGCAATCCAGACCCCCATCCCACCGCACCATCCGCTCATGACCGCCCACTTCCAGCTTCCTCCCCTCTCCTCCCAGCCCCCTGGCAGCCTGGTCCTCAGTCTCCAGAACCAGTCGCCCTACGCCACCAGCCAGCCGCCAATGACCCCGTCGCCCCTGACGACGGCCGGCCAGGTAGTTCACCCCACTGCTCAGAGCGTGGTGGGAAACGGTCACATGACGCACCCGCTCATGCAGCCACCCGCTTTGCCTTCCGCCACGCTGCCACTAACGAACGGCCAGGCGACGACTCAGCCGGCCTCAGCCAATCAGGAAAGTTCGAACGGACTTCAGATGCTCCGTACGGTCGGAATGGGGAAGTACGAGTTCACGGACCCGAGTCATCCCAAAGGTAAGCGCTTCCCTTTGCTTGCGCATTTGTGACTAACGAAGGATGCCTTGATATATCTTTTCCAAGGAAATTGACCACAAACATGTCAGTGGGAAGTTGTTAAAACCTGCCGGCCAGTGTAAAAGCATCCTCAAGGTTGCAGATTCAGACCTGAAACAACTGTCACATAAGAAGACCTGTTCCTAGCAAACATTTATGCCAGTTCCTGAGATTCTCGTGCTGTGAATTCAAGGCTGTAAATCGTTGTTTGTACAAGATAACCTTGGAAGAGACTCTGTCAGTCCAGAAACAGATGTTGCGTACTCCCTGAGCAATTTTCACATTTAATGAAGCTTTTAATCTAGGTTTAGATTGGCTTTCTAAGCTCATTTGATTTTTTTTATGAGCTCTATAAAATGAGTGCAATTTGCTTTCCACATCGATGCAACTTGCAATTGTCTCTTAAGATGCAAAAGAGCCAATTACATTAGACTTGCATGCGTTTTTGAAATGTAACTGTTTAAAGCAGTGGCATTGAAGCGGGTTTGGCTCCTTTGTGGTGAAACTAAACTAGATGTGCCTTGTGAAATAATAATGTAACCCAAATGGTTTATTTCTTTATAAATTTAGTCTTATTCATATGTTTATGTCTATAGTCTTCCCTGTTGAAAAACAACAGCAACTTAAGATGATTTGTTGGTCTAGGCTGATTTACATTGGTCTTGGTAGTTTTCTAGATTAACTAACCTAACAAAACTGGCCAAAACAGCTATAAACCATCAGGTTTGATCAACCTAACTAGGACAATTTTAATCAGTTTTTGTAAGATTTTTATTTATTTTTTTTTTTTCAGATACAATCATATATTTGATTTTTGTGTTGTGGATTTTTTTGTGGAGTTCAGGGTCCCGTTTCAAAAAGGAGGTTAAGTAAAAACTCAGAGTTTATTAACCCTGAAATAAGAGAAACTCTGGGTTTTCCGTTTCAAAATGGCAGGTTTGTCAAACTCGAGAAAGCAGGGTAAGTCACGCCAGTTTCTGAAAGAGAGGTAACTTTTACTTAGAGTCAGTTACCGTGGTAACTTACTCTGTGAACCTAACCTGGTCAGGAGCAGGTTTTTTTCTCTAGAGTTTCTGTCGGTCTTGTGTTTTTTCTCGCCTTATATGCCACTCTTCATTCTCTGATTAAATCAGCCACCACAACCACAAAAAATAAATAAATAAAGAATAAAATAAAGAAATAAACACAAGTCAACGTGTGTAAAAGTGGGAACCTTAACTTTTAACATTTCCACTGAACATTAAGTTAAGGTTATATGCATTGTTGTTTTGTCAAATTTGTTGTAGAAACTATGCAGCAGCTTATTATGTAACTTAATGCAATTTCATCTGAAATAAAATTATGGCCAATTCCCAAATTTTTCAAGTGAAAAGTCAATAAACCACACATTACATTACTTATTTTTTATTATACTTAAATATTTAAATACTTAAAATGTAAGCTTGTGAATTAACTTGAGCAGCTCTGTTTTCTAACTGTCTCTTTTTCGCTGATGCAGTGGTGTTGCTTTTATTTTTAAATATGTAAATTTTGCTCATATTTGCTGTAACTTTGCATGAGCACATCAAGTTCAGCTGGAGAAAAAAATGCTGATCTCTTTTTTCAGATGTTGCCATGGTGACTCGTAATATCTGCGCTCCATTGATAATGGCTTTTTATAGTCACAGTGTACACGCTTAACTTTGAATTAGTCTACTCGGAGTTGATTGACCTGACTCAGATCAGCTGTTCTGAAACCCAAAACTCTGAGTTTTTAATCTCTTGGTCAACTCAGAGTTCAAGTTTAAACTCCAAGTTGGTTGAACCTCCTTACTGAAACAGGCCCCAGGTCCTTAAGTTTTAGTTTTATTTATTTATTTGTTTGTGCATACATTTTACTTACTTTAGTTTAGGAAATGAAGAAACATGTTGTGTAAATAAGTTGTTTTTTTGTAGTCAGAGCCTAAAATGTGATACTGCAGAGTGTAAAAAAAAAAAACTCAGTAACATTGAAAGTATTAGTTAAATTGTTGCTTTAAAGTTAATGAGAAAGCTGGCAAAGCTATAACTCAGTGAACTATGAGTTTATTGCATGTTTCCGATCACTTTGAATTTAATTGCATGCATAAAATCGAGTCAAAACAGCAGAAATTGCATGTTAAATGGTAGGAAACAGATTTGTTTTAGTAGAAATTGTTGCAGTGTGCATTAAAGAGATTCAACTGATACTAAAGGCTTATTTTTTCACTCATTTGCTGCAGTTTTGTTTTGCATTGCTATAGACTAAAACTAAATAGTGACATACACTCCCCTCAGTTTGGGGTCAGTAAGATTTTACTTGTTATTTTTTAAATGCGTCCTTTTCACATCAAGTCTGCATTGTTTTGATTAAAAATATAGTAAAACAGTAATATTGTGAAATATTATTATAATTTAAAAGAATGATTTTCTATTTAAATATATTTCAAATAGTAATTTATTCTTGTGATGCAAAGCTGAATATAAAACATCATTACTCCAGTCTACAGTGATTCTTCAGAAATCACTCTAATATGCTGATTTGTTGTAAAAAAAAAAAAAAAAAAAAAAAAATATATATATATATATATATATGAATTGTTATTGTATTATTCATGTTGAAATATTAAGTGCTGCATTTTTGGGTAAAGTTACATTACATTTCATTCAGGATTCTTTGATGAATTGAAAGTTTTTTGTAGCATTATAATTGTCATTGATTTAAAGGATCCTTCCTTAATAAAAGTATTGCTGACCCCAGACCTTGAACGGCAGAGTGTGACTTTGGTGGTTATCTGTTTCCCAGCTCAATAAATTCTCTTCACTTACTTAATTAGCTAAAACGCTCCGGTTCTCTTGACTTTGATGGTTGGCTGATTTATTCACTCACACGTTTCACCTTGTTGACCAAATTAGCACATCGGTGCACTTTAGATCTAAGATCTGGTTGACGGAGAACTTGGGTTCCCTGGCGTTTTTAGCTCAGTTTCCTGCTGCTAAATCCCTTTAAAGAAGCGCAGATCCTTCATGGGTCAGCACACACCACAGCGGCGTGGAGACTGTGGCCTTCTCTCTTAATACAGCTGTGTTGTGCTTAAGTGCAGTGGGCAAGGTTAGCAATAGTGTGAGAGCGCTCCCCATCTGGCCTCGGCCTGCACTAACATGGGTCTGGAGGTCCTTCTTTGGCTGTTTTTAGAGATAGAACATGTTCCTGTCGAATAATGCTGAGCATTCATTGCTTCTGAGAACTCTTTGAACAGTCCATTCCTCCCGATGTTTCTTACGGGGTCATTTGGCATGATTTGGGTTTGTTTGGCTGCTGTCCAGTCGGGAAATTGTCTTCGCTTCTGTCCGTTCACTGACCATCTTTGTGCATAATACATTCGAAATGGCAATAGCAAGAGAAAAGCAGCAATGTGATTGGCTATTTTTACATATTTATTTGGATTGAGATGGTGCACATTGAAAATTCAGGCTAGTGGAATTAAATCTTTAAAAAAAACAAACACACACACACACACACATATATATATATATATATGTGTAAATCTGAATGACTTATTATTTTTCTATGATGTTTTTCTTTTTATTCTATTTTTTTATTATTTTATTAATTTTTTTTACTGTTTGCTTGCTTTATTTATTTATTATAAACCCACTTTTAAACAGTCTATTAAAAAAAATGTGGTTGTTTACGACAGTAATACAACTGAAATGTTTTTACATGTGATTCAGTCTATTTTAGTTTTGATTAATAAATATTATGAACTGTTATCATCAGTATTTGTTTGTATGTTTGTTTGTTTATTTATTTATTAATGTTATGAATACTTAGGGCACCAGATATCAGTTTTTTTATAGATTTAGTTTGCGAAATGTACTGCTTTAGTGTTTTTCTCTGTTGACTTACTGTAGATTAACCCAGCGATTTTCAATCCTGGTCCTCACCCCCCCCCCCCCCCCCCTTATACTTTATATGGAACATATAAATTCATTTTAAACTGGAATCATGGCAGAATATTTGGTGATGTCCACTTTGCAGGGCAAATGTTCGAATAGAACAAACGTCTGAAGCAACAAGAGAAACTTACAAAGTGTGCAGAGCGGGGGGGCGCAAGGACCAGGATAGAAAACCGCTGGATTAACCTTTTGTGCAAAGCCCTTTTGCATTACTAGAATATAAGCTTATACACAGAATGTGCTAAGTGATATTAAAGGAAAAGCAGTGCTGTTATATCCATTGACAAATGAACAATTTATTATTAGTTCACATCAATTTAATCTATGGCACAAAAATGAAATCCACAGTAAAGTCTGGCAGAGAAGGACTCATTAGTGTAAAATGCAGTATGCACTTCTGACTTCTATTTCTGTGGCTTTTTGATAAGAACCGATTTTCTCTAGGTCATACAGCATTTCTCATTTCATCTGAAAGGTGATCAAATGTCTCTGGCCGCGAATCTGTTTCTGCTTCGTTTTTGATTGAAAACTAGTTTAACGATCGGTTGAAATCTTTAACATATTCTTCTTCAAAAGTGATGAAACGAAACTTCAAGAAGCCAGGAGATTCAAGGCTGCCCAGGGGTTGTTTCAGAGCCATTGAGCTGATTTATATTGTTTCCAGTGTCTTATCAGCATAAAAATACAGCTTTGAGATTGCAGTGGGGGTGTAAAGTCTTTGCCAGTGACATGTGGTGTTTAAGGCCGACAGCTGTTTTCGGGAAAGACGCCAGTGGCGCTGCTCTGTCACACTCAGAAGGGAAGACACGCTTCAGAAATATATTGTTTCTCAATGAGCGGTTGCCTAAAAACACTATATTTTGCAACAGAACAAGACAGATAGAAGACTGAGCCCATATTTTTAGACTTGCGAGATGTTGGCCCCGATTGGCACCAAAAAAACGACCTGAATATCTCATCTGATCAAGGAGATCTGGTTCCTTGGTGTCAACACATTGGCTGCGGTTTTCTCAAACACTTGAGATGGGAGGCTCTGTAAAATTCAGTACGCTGCAGAGAGTTTTTTAGGGGGGGATATTTGCCGGTGACAGAATTCAGAAGTAAAAGGATTATGTTGTATCACAGGCATATGCCACATACAGTACAATCGCACACAGATTTGATGCACTCGTTAGTTTGAAATGGCAGTTTATCATCCGCAGAGTGTAGGAGTGTGTATTCAGTGTGTTTGGGATGTGTGTATTCAGAATCAGCCAGTCAGGGGGGTGTTTAAATGACTAGTCAGTCTTAATTAACCTAGTTTAGAGTCATTTACCCAATGAGTCATATTTTTGGGAGGCGATATGTTTTGTTAAATAAAACTTTTGCTTGTGTTAAAAACTGTTAAATGGAGCCTAAAACATTGTAGTGAAATGGGCTGTTGTTGATAGCAATGGATTTGAACCTTTCTTTAATAATATTGCAGAGACGTTTTAAAGAAGTAGGAATTTAAATAACATTTTGGTAATAATAAATGAAAGAAAAAAATATATAGTCATCATCATCATCATCTATGAAAAGTGTAGTGTACAATGTATATGTACAGTACACTATATATATAGTGATTTTATATAGTAGTATTTATTTGGACTATTGTTTGCAACTGTATAAGAATATAATATCAAATTTTATGTTTATACAGTACTTGATTTGCTCATATAATTTGAATATATTGTACAATGTATAGTGCTTAATATATGTTTATCTTTTAAATATGTATCATGTTTTATATATATATATATATATATATATACTTTTTATACTTCTAAAAGTAGCATTATAACATTAAAATGTATGGATGCAAATAAAGAAATATTGATTTAAGATGCAATATTGCTATAACAAAATAAACTATGTATAGTTTTTATTATTTTAATAATCTTTAATATATTATTATACTGTACAGTTTGTGTCATTCATTATTAAATGTGTTTATTTTTTAATATATTTATTTTATATTATATTTGTTAATACACTTTTTTTACTGAAGTATATAATATGTACATACTTAATTTGACATGATATAACGAGCAAAAAATAATAAACAATACATTGTACAATATTTTTAAAATATTTGAGTGAAGTTTATACTCTATATAAACAAAATGTCATCTTATACACACACACATATATATATATATATATTTATTTTTATGATATGTGTTTTATATTAGTGATGTTGACCTCACTGCTGGAGTTGGTTAGTTGAGTCATTGTAGTATGTTGTCACAGTCGGAAAGCTCATCTAGCATTCCCGGCAATGCCATTTTCCACATCCAAGTGACACTAGTACAGCAACTTTGAAGTTTGCTTGGAAATGACAGTCGTGTTATCCAGCGCAGTTCAAACTCCCTGTGAGTCCCGTCTCGGGGAATGAGTCGAGACAAGCTACTGGGTCGTTGACATGGAGGCAAACACAGGCTCTTTGCAGGATTCCTTGTCTCATTAAGACAGAGCGGCCTCGGGCCATGCGTCATACGCCCTGCTCCCAGAGCCACACGTGGAGAAATGAAGCGGAGCGCGCTTCTCCTCGCGTTATAAATGAACACGCATACATGTTAATGAGCAGGGACTTGAGGAACGATGCTATAACTCTGCAGGGATGGACGACGCAAGCTAAGATATACAAAAATCACAAAAGATAAAGAAGGTATTTGAAATTTTACTATGCTTTATATGCTTATAAAATCACTTGTGGACAAGATTGGGTGTCTCATATTTAAAATAATAAAAATAAATAAAGCAAAAAAATTTGGCAAAAAAAGTTACAATTATATATTATCTACAGATAGAATCAACAATGCTAGTGAATATTGTTATCGTTTTCCATCATTTTTTTAAAAACGCTTTTTGGGATTGTACTTTTTCAATAATGGAGTTAAGCGTTTAAGTGAGTTAAGTGTTTTGTCGTTGTATTTTTTGTCCGAATTTCATATATTTTTTTGATTTAATTAAAATTTGTGATTCCCCTGATTGGCTGATCCCCTGATCACTTTATCATAGTTTTTTTTTTCTCCCAATGGGAAAAAAGAATGTGGACAATACTGGATTTATGTAATGTAGATCATCTCCCTATTCTACAAAATATTTTAATATTTGTGTGTGTGTGTTTTAAATTTTAAATAATTAGTTATATATTCATTTTTAATTGTATTATGTATTTTTCAATGCTCCATGGGAGTATAGTCCTCACTAAAGCCACTAAATTCACATACTTGCACCTTTATCTATTTGTTTTTTATATCCTTTTTTTGGTTCAACTAAATGTTGTTATGATTCACTTGATACACTTGACTAGATCCATGAATTCATGTTATGATTAATGGGAGAAATGCTTCCGGATCCAGTGCCGCTAGAAAAATGGGCGGGCACTAAAGCACTCCATTGTGTCTAGTTGAAAGTATAGATATGTAAAAGAAGCCCAGTGTGCACATATAAGCCTCCAGGAGTGTTCGGTGCTCTACAGTACACCAAATCCTATGATGCATCATTGTAAAGAGCCTGCGGTTTTAAAGCAAAGCCGCAGCTGCGGAGCCCACGAGGGCTCGGGATTGTTGTAGAAAACAGCTCGAGAGTGTTGGAGCAGCGTTCCCCTGCCGTTCCAGACAAATGACCTATAATGGCACGGCTAGTTTTAGCTGTTCAATTACGAAACTAATCAGTTTAGACAGATGATTAACACTGCGATACAAGGGCCACCCCAGGAGCGTCCCGCTTTGACGCCAGCTCTGCTGCTGCTTCTGTCTTTTGCATATACGCTTGTGCATTTGTGTGCATTTATTAAAATATTGCTGTCATTGTGTCTCCTAATTACAAGCTTATCTGGAAGCTGGGCTGCAAGATTCAGACATTTTAATGAGCACGTTTATTTGTGTCCTTAATAGCTGTTTTTTTTTTTACTGTGTGGTCTTAACTGATAATCTGGAATAATAAGGTCGGTTTAAGCATTCGTTTGTCAGAAACAAATGCTGGTGCCAGTGAAATTAGGATCCTTATTAGTGGTATATACTCATATTTACACATATAATTATATACAGTGACTTCTAAAACTATGACACATAACAATGCTTAAATGGCATCAAACTATGATAACAAGCTAACTATTCAGTGGCTTATTAAACAAAAAAAATTATTAACAATATAATAATATATGATTTTATTTATTCTATTTTCATTTATATATATATATATATATATATACACATAGACACACACACACCAAAAACATAAACTTTTTGCTTTATATAAAAAAATACAATGAATTTATAGTAAATAGTAGTTTAATTAATTAATTAAATCACAAAGTTTGGAAAAAAAGGTCCTATAAAGGTATGTGATGTTATTATGTTATTTATGATGCTTTTCATGCATACAGTTATACATAGTTCAATAAATGTTAATTATGTATACTTCAAAAAGTACATGGATACTTACAAGACTTAATGTTTGAATGTTTACATTAAATTAATTATACAAAAAAAAAAAAAAAAAAATATATATATATATATATATACTATTGTATTTTAGTTTGTGATTTTGACCAAAAAAAGGAGAGAATCCAGCTCACCACTTTTGAGATTTGCATGCAATAAAAAAATACTATTATGAAAAAATAAAGTATATAATAATATTGTCAAGAAACTTTTGAAAGCTGAATATTATCACAAAATTTATAGCCAAAAAAAAGATGTCTCCTTTTAATTATAGGCCTACTTGAGAGTCAGACTTAGTGAAGTAGTATTAATGCTGACCTATCATACAGTATCTAATAATCATTCAGCGGAAGCAATTGTGTGTAATTCTCTTTTTACCCCTAATATTTTTTCCTTAACCTGTTGTCATGGTGTCACACACACAGGGCCAGGTGAATTTGTGCTGAATGGTGCGTGAAATTACAAGAAAGGTCCTACTGCTTTAAGATGCCAACTTTAAAATGTGACAGCAAATTAAGACTATTTCTGTCTGACTGTAGCTAAAAGCATATTTTTCTCTCATATCATCCCACGGGCCAGATTGGACTCCCCCAATTGCTGTATTGGACCCCTGGGCTGTATCTTTGGATATTTGCATGTTGGTTGACTGCACTAGTAAATCTGTACAGCGAAATACCGCCTCAATAACATTTAGCCTATTGCTATTCATGGGATCCGGAAGCCTTTTCCGGCAAACCCGTGGTGTTTAGGAGGATGAATGTGCTCTTTAAAACTTGAAGACGTCTGTTGTGGCTGCATAGTTAGTCAGATTTCCCTCCAAAAAAGATTGAATGAGTTGTGTGTTTGATTGCGGACACATCTTGCCGGCGTGTAATGATGGGAAAACATTCATATTTATCACATTTAAATTTTGCACTTTTCAGTAGCAAATCATACACCTGTTTATGAATGGCAAGCGGGTTGTTTAGAAGCGCACTGTTTGGGACTAGTCGTCTGACTGGAGAATACAGGAAGTCATTTTGATTGAAAGGAAGATATCTGGTCTGTGATTATGTAGTAGTGTTTTTATTCCTTTGGCGTTGGGTTAGCATGTGATGGATTATTGGGTTAAATAAATAATGATAAATTATGCATTCAACATTCATTTGCTAAACCTTAAAATTGACTCTGTATACGCAATTCTTGCGTCTTTATTGCATGTGAAGGGTTTGATGGAGGACGGAGTGGATGCTATTTACCTACTTCCGTGATCAACCTTGGTATGGTGGAGTGAAGATGATACAGTTAATTGCAATTTCTGTTCTGTCTGCTGGTGGAGGCTGTGCTCGGATATCCATATCAGAATTTATTGCCAAAGATTTCATGTCAAGGCTAAAATGAAGAAGTGTTTAATGAGGTTTAATGGAAAGTTGAACAGCCTCAAATATTTCAGCTAGCGAGTGTGATGATGTGTCGGGTAGTTTGGGGATGAGGTTATACAATATAATTAGTGTTAACATTTTATTTTATTTTTTTTTTTAATTTCAAATAAAATGATTAAAAGTGATTTCATGTCCATAGAAAGCATTTTAAATGTAAGTGTTTACTTTAAGTCAAAGTCAGCTTTATTGTCAAATTCTGCCACATGTACAGGACATACAGAGGATTGAAATTGTGTTACTCTCAGACCCTTGGTGGATAACACATTAAATACAAAAAGAGTAAAAATTATGAATAAATACAATTATACAGATAATATAAAAAACAATACAATATACAAGTAAGGGCACATGGCAGAGAGTGCAAACCAGACAGAGTAGTGCAAATGGAGCTTGGAAGTATGATAAAATGATAGAGAGCAGCCTTGTAACAGACAAGAGTCTTATGGGAGGTAGTTAGCAGTCAATTGCTACACAAAGTGACTGGTGCAGGACAGTGAGTGAAGGTGTGTGTGTGTCAGAGTTCAGAAAGACCATGGGGCAGAAGAGGGGAGTGGGGGCAGAGCCGGGAGAGAGTTAAGGTTTCTGACAGCCTGATTAAGGTTTGCAAATATATCAATATATCACAATTTGGTTGAAATAGTGTTACATTGTCATTCAGTGTATAAAAACATAAATATTTATGCAAAAATTCAAACAACATGCTTATTCTGACTTGCACATATTACAATGTATACAAATTATTTTAAATGAGTAAAAAAATATATATTTTTGACAAATGGGCAAAACCTAGGATCGTAGCAAATAAAAAAAAAAAAATAATCTTTTAATGTGTCATGAATTAATTTTTGGTTTGAGTTTGCCTGTTGCAAATATAACAATTTAAAGCATTATTACTTTTTGTTTTTATGGTTAGACACTTTTTTGTCTTTGACCCATATGTCATCTACAGTAGATCATTAAAATTATCTAAATAGTTTTATTCAGTTATATATATATATATATATATATATATATATAAAATGGTTAGTTCTATTCCTGGATTCTGATTGGTCAGCAGCTGTGTTTTATTCATGCTTTGACTGCTTCACCCTATGGTTCTGTGTATCACTGAGCCACACCCTTAGCAACATAAACAATCAATAAAACAGCATAAAATATTATTTATTTAGGCAAAATTAAATGTCTGTTATTTATTTAATGAAGTACTGTATGAGTGACCCCTGCTGACGTTATGTTGCGTCTTTCATCTTTAATTTTAAGACCACGCACTTCCCCGTCTAATAAATGCTTCTCAACATGATATAATGTGTGCACGCTGTGTATCTGTGTGAATGCCCGCCGTTTCCAACATAAGGAGGAAATACAGTATTACTATATCTTTTAGTTTTCTGTTTCAGATATGATTATATGTCCATTAGTTTATACTGTAATGACGCTTACAGTCTTGTGCTATGCCGTGAATCAGTCTGTTTTGAAATTAAAAGACGGAAAACAGATGTTTTGTTATGCTGAGAGATAAGCTGATGTGTGTGTGTGAGGAAATATCATATACAGTATGGTGGTGCTAAAAATGATACATTGAATAATAAGCTATTATCTGCTGTTCTCTGTGTTTATTTAAGCTCCATTAGATGAGAGGCATGTTTGGAACGACCAAAACATTTACTGTTGCTGTCAAGAACTATTTTTAGCACAAGGACTGAATGTAATAATAAAATACATATATTTTTAGTTTGAATTTATTTTTTATTGTGTGGTGTTGTGGATATGTTGATCATTTGCACTTCCTATTTAATTACTGACACAAAAATATGAAGCAGTACAGATGTTTGCGACATCATATTAGAATGATAATTCTGAAAGATCATGTGACAATAAAGACTGGAGTAACGATGCTGAAAATTTTTGCATCACAGGAATAAATTACATTTTAAAATATATTCACATAGACAACAGTTATTTTAAATTGTAGTAAATTGTAATATTCACGAGTTCGCGCTTCCTCGTAATACGAATGAAGCGAAGCATGTTTGGTGTGCTGTCCAGGGGGCGACTCTGAGCCCTATTAGTTCGAACCCTTGCAAGGGCAGAGCTCTGCTGACGAGTCCACATATGCTAGTTAAAACCGGTTAGTAATTTTTTCAGTACAAGATTAGCTGAACAAAATCCAGTTGGGTGAGTAAATGATAACAGAAATGTGAGAAACCTGCTGAGAAGCTTCTCCCAAAATAACGTACTGTACATATATTTTGCTGTATTTATTTCCGTAGTTATCATTGTTTCATGCATAACTTGGACTGTTGTGCATGTTCTGATCACCGGTTTTGATGAAACTAGTCCATTTGCTATCTCAAACAGGAGTGCATAAAGTGGATTATAGGAGGATTTGGTGCGGACTCATCCCTGTTCTATATTGTAGTTACCAGAATAAAGAACAAAGACGAGCCCACGCCAAATCCTCCGATAATCCGGCTGCTTGTTATCGTAATTTCTGAAAGCAGGTGTAAATGTGAGCATGTCTGCCGCCGCAGAGGAGCCAGGAGTCAACGCTAGATAATTATTTTGCCATCATCTATAGAGATGTATTTGGAGCTGGAGTGGAGTCTCTTCTTATTATGGTGCTTAAGAAGGGAACAGCCCTCTGTGAGCCATACATTACGTCCCCTGCAGTTAATATTCAGTCGGCAGGAGAGCTCATTAAGATTGATCATTTGCCGACCGCCTCCTTCGTACCCAAACTCTGCTCTGCCTTCATTAATCACTCGCCTTTCAAGATAACGCACCGCATCGCCTGACAGGTTCGCTCCGAGACACCGAACCGCGGCTGGGAGACTGCAGCCGCTCTCTCTCGGTGCTGCAAACTTACAGAATGTCCACAAACTGTCACCAACTCCTCTCTGATCCACTTTCTTTCTCACATTGCATCTTTATCTTTCTGCTTCTTTGTTTGTGTGTCTTGATGTTTTATAAAACACGTTATATAGTCTGCTGTGTTCTTTTGTATGTTCACACATAATGAAGACTCAATATCAGTTGTTGGACTTAAACATTTTTCCATTGCTTAGAATACATGAAGACAAAAGCCCTAGACTTGAGCCATAATTAGAGACCAAAATTGGCAAAAAGTGCAAATAAACGATTAATCACAAATGTGTGTGTGTGTGTGTGTGTGTACTGTATATATTTATAATAAATATACGCACATGCATGCATATATTTCAGTGATACTTACATGTATTTAAATGTATACAGTAGTCAACATTTGAAGTAGATCAAAAAATAAATCAAAGTTGTCTTAAGACGAGGAACAGGTGTTGGTTTTGGTTTTTAACTTTTTTTTTTTTGAAAGTTTTGATTGACTTCAGATGTTGATTACTGTATATTTATATTAATAATTTATTTTATATATAGAAATATTTAATACATAAACATAACATTTTTCTTAAATATATAAATGAATGTGTGTGTTTATATA
>JAUCMS010000045.1:16194827-16205284 GCA_032357445.1 Enteromius radiatus
GTGTGTATACACTATAGTGCTGGTAAGGATTGCATACAACTTCATGTCTTAAATGGGCGAACTAACCCTTTAAAGAATCACCCAATAGTACAATATTCATATCAAAAATGTTAACCAGAGTCACCAGCATAAAGTGAAAATGAAGACAGGAGTATTCTGTCTCCTGAGCTCATAAGCTCCAGCTCAGTCATCACTAACTGAGTTTTTTCACAATCTATAAAGTTTAATCCTGCAGGAAAGCAGATCAGCTGTGACAGATGGAAATAACCCCATTTAAATAAGATAAATTCAAACGAGATTGCAGAAGCTCTACCCATCAGGCCTCTTGCATTTGTGGTTTCGGTAATTTTCTGATGTCAGAGATTCTTCTTGTTTTAATATTGGTTGATTAGATAATATTTGACTAAAGTATATTGAGTGCTTCTATTTATCTGTAAGGACGAAATGTAATAAAATGCGGTTAGACTTGAGCCTGGAGTTGCAGTTCATTTGTTTTATATACTGGATTTTAGAGTATTTTTATTTATTAAGTCCATTTATGGAGGTTGTAGCTTTAGAAGGAGTTTGTCATTATTCTGAGCAGTCAGGGAATATATTTCACATTACAGCTCTGCGAGTCAGATAGTATATCAGATCGTGATCTTTGAACTCCAGCTGACAACCCTGCTGCTGCCACAGTAACCTTGATGGATTTTATTGGTGGCCTTTGCCACCTCGGTTCTGTTAGCCTGCTGGAGATTTGTTTTTGTAAGGCCATCTGTGTGTGTGTGTGTGTGTGTCAGTATGTAGCATGAAGTGACACTGTGCTGGTCTTGGACTCTGGGTTTTGTAGATGAGAGCAAAGACTCCTGACAGGCATCTCCTCCTGTATAAGACGAGGCCAAGGATCATTTGTCCAGTGAGGCATACAGCACAGATTCACTGCCTCAGTATCGCTGGTAACATGTCCCTGGATAGTCAACTGGAAAGAAACAGGAGTAGTCCACTGAGCTGCATGAATCTGCCACTTTTCAAAGCAGCAAAAAGGAGGGAAAAGCAAATAGGCATTTTCAAATGTATCTGATTGTTTAATTAAATTTTAATTAAATTTTAATTAAATTTTATTTTATTTTATTTTATTTATGTTTGTGTTTCTTTCTAAAATTAAATTTTACACAATTTATTTAATATTTTATTTTATTAGATTGTTTACATTGTGTGAGTTTCTATTTTCAGCATGTTATTGTAGGGCTTATTTTATTTAATATTATTATTTTATTTTATTTTTGTTATCTAAGCTCTATGCAATTACTGATAATAGATTTAATTTAAGTTTCATAAAAAAGCAAATGTGTTACAATCTTTAAACATTACATTACATTCAAATTTGACTAAAGTTATGTTAAAAAATAATGACATATTTTACTAATGTCATATTCAAAAGTAAATGGCAACTATTTTTTTTTGCTGGTGTTATATGTAAAAGGAAATCACAGATATTTTCTCCAGGCTTGGATTTGCAGTGCTTCATAAATCGTCTTCCCCTCCCATGCATTTGCAAATGGACTCTTCCCCAAACATTGTTGTTTTTGTACTATTTGTAATGGTGACACACTTTACTGGATTCTGATTGGATGCCACTTTTTTTTATTCACTCCCTCAATAGCTGCCGTAGAAATGGCTCTGACATGCCCTGTTACCCCGTGGATAACAGACATGTGTTTACCTATTGCTTTCACGTTATTGTTATCCTCCTTACACACCCCCGCAGGGACGCTTGGACCGGTCCAGCGTACCGATGTAACGAGTCAATCCGTGTGTTTAGCAGCTGCCATTTTGGAAAACATGAGCTGCCCAGTGAACCTTAGGATAGCTCAATAATGCAGCTGAAATACTCATCAGAAGGTTGTTGTAGGGCCATTTCATGTCCATCTTTCCAACGCACTTAAATGGCCATTATATTATTTAGCCCTTTCATCTCATCCATTCATCATCTAGCACAGCAGAATTGAATGGGTTTGCGGTGGAGGGTCTTTGTATCAGTGAAAGCTGTAGTGTTTACAGTAAGCTCTCTCTCATCTCGCGGCCTTGCAAGCAGTCCGATCTCACACGCCGGACTCTTCAAGCCTGAAAACAAAGACTTCGAGGATCTCTTCTTTTTATATAAAACAATCTGCATTTTTTTCAAAATCAAGGTTATGCGCATTGTTTTGGAGATGTATTGAGTTCGGGATCATTGCTTTGACCTTACCATTTCCAAGCTGAATTATTTGCTGCACTTATTATATCAGACCATGGTAATTAAAATCTGTTCGAAGATATATTTAAAAGACACCAAACCGGTGTTTAATTATAAAATAAATGCAATCGAATCAGATTATGAGGAGATTTTTTCTTTCTGCATATAGTTGTATTCATACTGTGGCTACATAAACTACTACAAATTAAATTTTGCACACTTTTATAGTCATCTGGACTACTGAAGAGATGAATTAAACATTTAGAAAATTAAATGTGGATTTAGTTTTTAGTTTGTTTTTTTAATACATAAATAAAGAGGCATACATTAATTTATATACTATTCTGATTTGGTGCTTACAAAAGCTTATTATCAACGTTCTTCTGATTACAATTTTTGTGGAAGCTGTAATACACTACCTTTTTTTGCAATATGTATTTTATGAATACCTTTTTTAGGGACTGATGCACATTGATCGGAAGTAACAGTAAGATTGCAAAAGATTGTAATTTAATATAAATGATGTTCTTTTGCTGTTCATTTGGTTCATCAATATTTTCCAAATGCAAGTAAATACTGTTTTCAGCATGGATAGTAATAACCATCATTAATAATTTAGTGCCATCGATACTGACAATTCAGACAAATCAGCATAATAAAATAAATCCATAATAAGAAATAGAATAATAATTATTATTATTAATTTGTTTATTATTGTAGAACCTGTGATGTTTTATTTTATTTATTTTTTTATAAATGCTTATTTTATGAATACTTTGATAGTGATATAGAATAATAATTGTTAATATTATTATCATTATTAATAATTTGTTTATTTTTGTGAAAACAAATACAGATTTTTTTTTAAATAAATGCTTATTTTATGAATACTTTAATTCACCAGTGATGCAAAATAATCTATTATAATTATTATTATTATAATCAAATTATTATGTTTTTTTTATTATTATTATTATCTGTTTTAGTTTAATGTTCTTTCGACACAATTGTGGCGTATTTATCTAAGCAGCGAACAGACAGCCATCCCAATGAATGAATGGCTCAGACTTTGTGTTTTTCTCCACAGTGCATTATTGGATTATTGAACTTTCTCTGTGTATTTGCGGTTAATGGACTGAAACCTGCTGATTGGCTGTTTAAGTCCACCGAGAGGCCAATCAGGTGAGAGGTGAGAGCGGCCCGGCTAATGACCTGCGAGTGAGACATGCCTGACCATGAACCCTATACATTTACGAGACGCGTTAATGTTGTCTCTCAGGATTGTTTTTCACACTACATTAGTTTCCTCCTCCCTCCACATGCTACAGTAGACACACACCTACAGGAACGTCCACATGTGGGCTGGATGGAGATTTTAGCATTAGTTCAGCACCAGCAAAGAAAGTAGGTTACCGTTGCACCGTTTTCTGCAAGACAGCCAATTATTTTCCCATTACATGCACAACACACTCTGTAATTTCCAGCGTGTGTGTTCAAACCATCCAATCACATATAATCATCTCCGTGTCCCTCTCAGGTTGGGCAGAGGAGCTCAGAATTCACCTGCCATGTGATGTCTGGTGGCCCGTGCTAATGATCGCTGTTCCTCGGTGAGCCTTGACCCCGGGCCGCAACGCATAATTAGCTTTTCCATCAGCTTTTCTGCCTCGTCCGGCGACCTTGCGGGTGAACCATTGTTTACTGACAACTATAGTTGGTCCTGTCTAGCTCTTTCTCCAGCGATCTTTGGTGAAATGGGTGCTGTGTGCAGAGCAGGAGACTGGAGGTGAAAGCCATGCAGTTCAGCGATGAATCACAAAGCAATCCCTATATATACAGCGTAAAACCTGTGTAATGTGAAGCACATGAAAAATATATATTTTTTTATTGTTCTAAATCGTGAACTGTTGTCAGTTTTGGTATTGCTAATTAGCAGAGGAAGGGTTTAGGACTGGTTTTTGAGGATTTGCAGCACGTTTATGTCGCATTAAAAATCTCTTTTTTGCATTTATTTGAATGCACAGTAAATTCAGCTATTAAGTATAGCATATATTTCTATACATGTCCATCAATGAGTTTTTTATCAAAGCGTTAATTGTTGCATTTTTGCAGGTTTGCATTAAGTTTTAGAATTGTTAATTGCTTAAAATAAATACAGACACATTTGTTAAATATTTCGAACGGCTTTATATTATGAAATGTTTTGCATGTTATGTACAATTCTCACTTTAAAATACTATGGGATTTTATTTGCTTTTTAGCAATGAAAATTCCATTTAGCTGCTTTTTTCTTTGTTCTTCAATTAATTTTTAAACAACTGTTTTATAAAAATGTATATCTTACAAAAAAATCTCATTTGTGTTTAAAAGCACAACAGTTTTTTTTTTCAGAATTAAGTCAATATTGCATTGTATTGTAATCTGTAAGATTTCAATTATAAATTGTTCAGAATGACTTTTTATTCTAAAATGTTTTGTATATCAACTATAATTCAGACTATAATATGCTGTGGGCTTTTGGTTGCTTTTTAGCAATTAAAATTCCATTTAACACATTTTGTCTTTATTTTTTCATTATTTCTTTATTTATTGATTCATTCTGAACCGTAAACAATCAGGCCTCAGTGTTCTAGCGTCAGTAAATCAGCTGCTTTCTTTGTAATTTCGGTGTAATTTTAGACGGCCCTGAGATTCATTGTGTTTGGTTTTGTGTTGCTGAAGTGGCCGCTGTGGCTCAAGGCTCTCATTATTGTTCTGAGTATGTGTGTGAGAGAGAGTGTGTGTGTGTGTGCATGCTGTGTAAATGTAGTTGTTCATTTCGGTGATGTGTTTACAATGCTGTTCCATTTGCTTTAGCGCTGCACATCAAATTGATTTCTGAAATTGCGCATTGTTTCTAATAATTTGATTCAGTTCTCCCTGCTGTCGGATCTTCACAGTTGTCCCGTGATTTTATGACTAATTCAGATAAGTAGTTAAACGAATATGAATTATATCACATCCATATACAGTAGAACATGTCTTTGTTTAGTAAAAATGCTTTAAATTGTTGCTTGCTTTCTTTATCTATGGTCTATATGAGAAATGTTGAATTGAAGTAATTTCCTATATTTACCATAAGTCTCCACCGGCCTTTGTTCCCAAACGCTCACTGCTGTACATGATGCATTTAGACTAAAATCTCACTTTGCCAGATCAAATAAACATCTTGTATAAGCTGTAAAATCAACCAAGAGGCACATTTACTCAGTATGAGCTGTTATTCAAAATAATATCACAGATTTGGATCATTAGGCTGTGGAAATAAACAGTGGGCAGCGCTGAGGAAGTGGCGTGAATTAGCCAATGGTGATACAGTTGAGAATATTTCGCCGAAATAACACATCGCATAAGGAGTTGTGTAACGTGTTGTCAATACACTGTGTCAAAAGGATTGCAATTAACAGCTGAAATATGTTGAGGCTGTCAGGAATTGTGAAACGCGGCTGGTTTTGATAAAGAGACAAGATGGCTGCCGTCGTGCTGCTGTTTTGAGCTTGCGCTGGCTCTCTGTTGGAGTTGCTTTGCGAGGTCCGGTTGTCAGAGTGGCTTTATAGATCCTCATTAAAATGACTTGTTTGCATCGCTGGTCTCCTTGGACTTCTGCCTCGGTATCTGTCTATTAACATATGCATCCACATGTACATCTGCTGCTTGTTTTCTCTGCGTTCAGACTTGATTTTGTCTGAATATTCCCATGATTCTGGAAAACATGTCAAATAAGCAACGAGATATCAATTTAATACTGACGTGTGATTTTACTTGCACTTTATCTGCAGCCTAAATATTTTACACTTTATCATCAGTGCAATGTTTTTCTCTCTGCGTGATTTCAAAGCTTTTCTTTTGTTTTCTTGTTAATGAATATCGGAGAATACAGATATTTTTAAAGGAATTTAATGAAAAGGAAACTATTTGTGAATTGAAAGTATTTTGCACCGTGTCTGCTGCGTTTTTTTTTTTTTTTTTCTCTCTTTGAAGCTTTCGGTTTGTTTACAAGATGTTTTGCTGATATTATGATTTTATGGTCTTAAACTCTCAGTGCCAGTGTTTGGCAGTGAATATAAACTGTATTTATGCAGAATGAAATAACGTAAGGCAGTATTTAAAAGCATGTTTTAAGCATCGCATTTGTTTTCCTTCCTTATAATTCAGATGTTGTAGAGCATTCTGTTTTAAAATCATGCATTTAGGTTGTTGAATAGAACATGTAATATATTCTAAAACACAAAGAATGATCCTCCAAGGTTTCTGACACACATTAATCATCATTTCTGCTAGCTCTGTGTTTGTTTGTTTTTGTTTTTCTTTTCTTTTTTCTTTATCCTAAAATACAGCAACTATACAGTACTGTTAAAAAGCCATCGTGCCCCAAGAAATATGATAATAAATCAATTGTTTGGGCAGGAAATGTATTTTTAATTTTTTTTCCAGTATTGCACACCCTGATTCTGGCCCATATAGGTCAGTCAGTTCCTCTCCAGCTCACGTCTGGGTATTTTTATTCTTTCTAAAACTGTGAAATATGGCCTTGTGTGTTTGCATCCTTTAATCTGAATCGTTTCTGCTTGATGTCTAATGTGCATTGTATATTTTGCTTCTAATGTGTCCGTAAAATGTTGCATTTTTATTTCAATGCCGATTTTTGATCTATGCCACTGCTTTTGTTGTTGCATCTGTTCCAAAAAAAAAAAAAGCTGAATTCTAAACACGTGTTTGGCATTGTCTGTTTCTTCTTTGTTCTACAGAGATGTTGAAGGAGTTGAACCAGCAGCGCAGAGAGAAAGAGTTTACAGACCTGAAAATTATAGTTGAAGGCAAAGAGTTTGAAGTCCACCAAAATGTTCTAGCTTCCTGCAGCTTGTATTTCAAGGACCTGGTGAAAAGGTTTGCCTTCCTCCCTTCCCACCAGCCGTTGATCCAATCTGTTCTTTTCGTAGGGTGCATTTGTGTCATTTTTTTCCCTCCCTCTGTTTCTCTCTTGCAGGTTTGTAGGAAGACTTTGGTTTCTATCACAGGGCCAGCAGCCATTCACTGTTTCGCTCAAATGAATGTATCTTAAATTGGGAAAAAGGTCAACCCTTTTCTTTTCTTTTTTTTGTTACCTTTTCTCTCCCCCCACACACCCCATTTTAGAACACATTAACATTAATTTCCATTTTTAAAAGCAGAGAATGTGTTCCATGATTGAGGGATCTTAAAAAAGAAATCACAATAGACATTCAAATCATCCCCCAAAAATACCATGTTGTGCATTCTGGAAAGTGTGCTCCAAAAGCAAATGTGGTATCTGTCATTTTGACTATGGGATGAGCTTTGTCAGCCATTTTATCAGCAAGCGTATGGTCTTCATAGGGCATAAAAGTTTCCCATTCATATGTTAAACATTCACGGTGGGCGCATTGAATGGTAGGAGCCTCATTCAGAGTCACAAACAATGAGACGAGCCCAGCAACTTTCTCTCGAAACGTTACCTTCACAGGTCAGAGCCATTTACTGTATTTACTCTCTACGAGCTGCTGCGCTTTTCCAAATTACACTCTTCTACATCCATTGCCAGATCGCTTTTGTGATTTATATTATTCAAATATTTTTGGCAACATTGCAGACAGATTTATAGTGTGTGTGTGTGTGTGTGTTTGCATTTTCATCCATCCTCTCATTGTCATTGTTTAGTGTGTGTTTTTGAATCTCACTATCATTGTTGGTGAAGCTATAAACAACAAGCTACTCTTTATTTAAAGAGCCCATGTAATTGTGACTAATTGTCATATTTGAAAATAATTTTAGAATTAAAAATTATTGGTGAGGTTCTGGTTCTGTTGAAATAATAAATGTAGTTATTTTTTTTAAAAATGCAACACAATCATGTGACACAATGAAAATTGGAGTAATGATGCTGAATATTCTGCTTGCATCACAGAAATAAATTCAAAAAGTCAATATTAATGCTTTTATTGAATTTTTTATTAAATTCATTTTTCATAGACATTAAAATAAAATCTTACCAACTTCATTTGGGTCTGTTAGAACAATATGTAAGGTTTATATATTAAATATATATATATATATATATATATATAAATATTTTCTAAATATAAAAAAAACTGTGTGTGTTTTTACATGTAGTAAATAAAATCAATATGCACAGTGCACATCCATATATTATGTAAACAAAAAAAAATATTTTGGATGTGATTAATCATTTTACAGCACTAATATATATATAAATATATACACACACACACACACACACACACACAGTACAATATACAGTGTGTATATATATATATATATATATATATATATATATGCGTGTGTGTGTGTGTGTGTGTGTGTGTGTATACTGTGTGTATCTGTTAACAGCACAATTTTTCTGTATTTATTTTACTGCAGAAAAGATGTGAAATGGGCCAAAAATCTCATTTGATTAGCTTTCTCTGTTTTTAAATAAAACAGTATAGCATAAATACAACCGTTATCCAAAATATAGCTTAGCTTAGCACGATTAGCTCCAAAATATAGTTACTACGAAAGCTGCATTTTTTGTAAACAAAAAAGCACTGCTGTCACATTATTGAATTGTAGTTAGTAGTCTGCCTGTCTCACTGACACTCACTATACGTTAGCTAGTCTGAGCTGTGAGCGACTGTCCTCAGATGCCCTTCATTCTTCTTGGCACAGTTGCTAGTTTTTCACATTCACAATTCATAAGCTCAGTTCGGTGGGCAGGACTCGTCGTCCCTGCACTTTCTGTCTCAAAGTCGCCTGTCTTCTTCTATTCAACTGAATGCAGAAACTCCCGTTCAGGTACTCTGGATAGATGCCAGTCACCTTTTGAAAAAAAACCCTGAGCAGCCAGCTCATCAGAACGCATATAGAGACTCTAGATGACAGAGGAGCTAGCTGCTTAGGGAAAGATACGATTGTCCTCGTAACCATCGGACCCGTGTAGTCGTGCGCACACAGATCCGCCTGCCACTGACCTTGCGCTTGACAGAGGACCTTGCGTGATTGTTTGGTGATATCAGACTGAAGGAGACATGTTTCGGCAGGCGATGTGCACAGATTAGCCTCTCCGTCATTGAAATTCATAGAGGATTTCACATGCTGCTTTTTGTTGTAGCTCAGCTTAAGGGACCTGCACTGAAACTCACATATGCGAAAAGTCAGTGTCTGTCAGTGTTTTTGCCATTGCACGAAGATGCATTTCGTCCAAAACATGCTAATGGCAAGAACGGTTTCCCCGAAGCATCCTTGGGTTAAGTGCCTTGCTCAAGGGCAAAGTAGTAAAAGAGCAGATTTGTGATCTCAGTACGTTTCCAGGATCTGGGTCACCCTCACCTGAGCATGAACTCGTCGAGTATAAAGCCCAATTCCTTAAGGTCAACATGAAACGGCATTCACAACCCAATTTAAATTCATAATATGGCATGTTTCCAAAGGAAAAAGACTGAGAATGTGGGTTGGGAATTGTTTGGATTGGCAAAAGATGTTTCTTAATGATAGGGTGTTTGAAAAATGTAAAAAGAAACAGTTTTAGTACTGTTTTATAGTACCTTTGAGGTTTCTGTTTCTTGTATTGATTCAAGAATTTAATCTGTAAGAGTTTATAGAAGTTATTTTATATATACATACAGTATATGTACATATACATATATACATGTACATATATATATATACATGTACATATATATATATATATAGATATACACATATGTATACTGTATATATGTGTGTGTGTGTGTGTGTATATATATATATCTCTATATATATATATATAGAATTGCAGGTCAAAATTCATCAAACTTTGGAAATATAACACATTTTTGAACATGCTTGCGTTTTCGTTCTCCCATTTTAGCATGCATATGAATGGAAATGAAAGGACACAAAGTCTAGTGTCAGCAAAATGTTAAATAATAAAGCCCAGGCCGAATAAAGTTTTTTATTCAATGCACAAAGGTTATAGAATTAAAATGAATTCAGATGCATTTAAAATGTAATTTTTTTAAATAGGAGAGCAAAAGTTATCAAGACTACATACATACATACATACATACATTAATGCTGAAAAAACTTACTCTTTCCTTGTTGAATTAAATTCCAGAAATAGTTTGTCACCAAAACAACATTATGAAATCAAATAAAATATAAAAAAAATATTAAAAATTAAATTTATTTAAATTGAATTAAATTA
>JAUCMS010000045.1:16232919-16246501 GCA_032357445.1 Enteromius radiatus
TTTTCCAGTTTAGACAGCTCTTAACATTTATTTGAATCTAGGACTAGTCTTAAACCCTGTTCGGGAAACCGGCCCATTATGTTGAACTGGGAAGTTTGATTCATTTCAGTGAGTCAGAGCATTTGAATGATTCAAATAATCAGTTAAAAGCAATTTACCAGTTCATTTCTAGTCATACAGTATATCTCTGTGTATTATAAACATATAGCTGTCTTAAAGGTAAAATAACCTGATGGAAGAGCTACACTGAAAGTGAATATTTCGCATTATAATAATAATTTAACATCAAATCTACCACACAAAAATCAAAGCTCAGTAAGATGTTATCAGTAAATGGATGAAACATTGAAGGGCACTTCCTACCCACTATATCACAATAAGCATTATGCTTTGGTACTTTTATTTTTATATCAAATTCTGTCCATTGTATTGCAGTGTACAATAAATTCTGTTTTTGCGCTGTTTAATATATAATGACAGATCGCTGTAGTGCCAGTTTCAGCACAAAATAAACATGACTTACCATCGTGGATAAGCTAAAATAAAGAATACAACTTCACAATCCATATCCTGTCTCATGTAATAGCTCAGTGAGTGTTTCAGCCACTCAAAGACGTCAATATAAGGTCTTGTAAGCAAAATGCATGTAAGATCACATTCAGGCTACCTCAGAAAAAACATTTTGTGACACTAACCTCATTAGTCAGATAGAAAAATAAACTGTAGAGAAGAGCATTTTGCTACATATATGCAACATAACAAATTCATTATAAATTTGGCTATTCTTCAATGTTTAATTTATTTGAATAAATCCATTAAATATATATATATATATATATATATATATATATATATATATATATAAACTGAAGTAGAAATATAATTAGGCAACTGTAACTTTATCATTTTAAAAACTTAAGTGTAACCTTCTCTTATGTTTTTTACAGCATTATAGTTGAGATTTTTTTTCCTTGAGAAAATTTGTCTATATCCAAACTAATCAATATTGAATTGAATCAAATAGAATTGGTAATTAAATCGAATCACAAGCTTGTGAATGAGAATCAAATAGCCCAGCCCTAGTACAGATGCATCTCAGTATGTAGTGGAAAAGTTCATTGATTTCAGTAATTCAGCTGAAACTGTGAAACTGCTGTATTAAATAAATTCAGTGCACACAGACTGCAATAGTTTAAGTCTTTTGTTCTTTTAATTCTGATGATTTAGGCTCAGATTTAACCCACTTAAACTTAAACTACTCCAGTCTGCACTGACTACTATTCTACACTGAAAATTATATTTTATAGCAGTATTTATTTATCAATTAGCCAGCATTTCACTTCAAATTAAATTAGTTTATTATTATTATTATTATTATTATTAATTGTAAAAACACACTAATCTGTGTTAAAATATAGTGAGATATAGATATTTCATCACTGATATTTTTTAACTGGTTAATTTACAGTACATTAATCATTTGAGCTGTACAAACATTTCTCAAAGCATGTTAATTACTTTAGTTCACTGTGTAAATGCAATACAATGTGAAAATCTGTTTTTGTCTTGTTACAATGAAAAGTAGTCTTTTTAGTGTAAAAGTATTATAAAACTATTTTCAATAAACTTGATTGATTTGAATCCCCATAAGTCAATAGCTTTAAATGTATTTTTAAATGAATTTGGCGGTGCTTAGAGTTGTCCTTCATTCATACAGATTCTTTTTTTGTGTGTATGGATTCAGGACTGTAAATCTCAGCGCTAGTCGGTTTGGTTCATGTCTTAAAACTATTTATTAAAAGCATTTTTGAAATGCCTGCAGTATGAAGGAAATGAATGAGAAAAATGCTGGAGGAAGCGAGACTGCTGAGAAAACGGCCAGCCTCTGTTGCGCTTTATTGAGACGGTGAGTCAGCTTTGGCTCCTGTGCATATATCTCTGTTGTGTTCACTCTCTCAGAAGCTGAAAGCCAGGCATAAGGCCAACTGAATCTCGCATCAATGCACACAGAGTTTTCCCTCTGTTCGCTTGTGTTTCTCTCTTTCTCTTTCCCTCTCTGTCTCTCTCAGAAAGGGATACCCCCCGGCTGAACTCCTCTGTTTTGTGTTTGAGAGAATATTTCAGTGGCTCATTTCTTTCTGCCTGGCTGATGTTATATTTAAGGAAGACTAAATAAAGTTTCTCCACACTCGGTATCTTCTGCATAAAAACAACATGAGGCCTCTCACACACATTTGCTGTTTCTATACCTGAGCTGCCTGTGGAGGCAGTGTTTTCAGACAACACACTCAATGCTCCTGACTCAAAGGCTTTTGGAAAAGTTTTTTGGCCGATTATCATACTACACTGCTACTTTTTTTTGTTTAGTTCAGTTTTTTTTTTTTTTTTTTTGGTCAACATTCTAATTCTTCTTCTTCAAAAAAGCGTTTTTGCCTTTATTAGATAGGATAGATCAGAACTAACAGGAAGTGATGCGGTAGATGGATCTTGATTTAAATATATATTTAGTTATTTTTAATAGAAAATTAGACTTAAAAATTAGTACTTCTATTGTTTGGGAAATAATTTGGAATGTTGAAGGAGATTTTTTTTTATAATTAAATGTTTATAGTTAAATTTATTGTTTAATACTAGGGATGTAACGGTATCAAAATTTCACGGTACGGTAATACCTCGGTATGAATGGCATGGTACGGTATTTATTGAATCATTTACATAAAAAACAAAACTAATTAAGAGGCTCAAAAAAAGTGCCAGAAGTGTTTATTAAACAGATTACATGAACGTTGAAACAAGAACTTCAATTTTAATAACCAAAAAATTATTAAACCTTCCACACATCCGATTTAAAACCCGCTTTAGATTGCTAGATGATGTCATGTCCATTTGCATATTCATTATGTCAGTGTGTCATATTATCTTGCTTCTCTGTGGTCACATAATGTTATTCAATGCACCCTAATTCTCAATATAACTGTGACTGAATAGTGACTGAAATGCAAGCCTACTGAACTAGCTCTACCTTACAAGATGTTAATCTAGATTAAAATCCTTATTTATAATCGTTTATAATTATATAATTATATTTATAACTCATAATAATGAAACCAAGTACACATAAGATATAGACAATGGCTATGCTGTGATTTTGGCTATATTTGTATGTAAAATAGAGTTAGAAGCAACATAATATCTATTTTAACTGAAAGCTCTGCTCCTCTCATTCGCTCGCTGAACAGAACAGAAGCAGAGAGAGGTGCGCGCGCCGAGAAAACAAGGACTCTGACTCTGACTCCTGAAACTCGCTGAGGTTTGTCCAAGAAGTCTCTAGATTTGTCGCTAGTCTCTTTTAGGGAAAAATGTCACCAAGGGGGTCTGAATAGTCACTAAATTTAGAGACAAAGTCGCTAAATTGGCAACACTGATCTGTATTGACAACATGGGCACGCTTCCCGTTTTATCGAGTCATGCGACCACGGTAAAGAATTTGATATTGTGGTACAACGGTTTTTTTTTTAAATAAAATAAATTGACTAATAACAGATATTATATATATATATATATATATATATATATATATTGTGTGTGTGTGTATATATATATATATAAATTAGGAAATATATTTGCACAATAATTAAAGCATTTTTTTATTGTTTTACAATGTAACATGACATCATTTTGAGGCATTTTTGAATAATCTTACGTAATTTTGCATCTCAAGTAATTTTGTCTTGATTTAAAACTCTTAAGATATTTGTACTCAAAAACAAGAGAAAAATGCTGATAATTTTTGCTGCGTGCCTTTCATGGAGAACAGCAAGCTCAAATAAAAATCCAAGATTGTGGACAGAGTGGAAAACATTTTGATGAATGTTTATCTTTAAAATATAGCTAGGATCTTCAACTGCATCTGTGGTTTCAAGAAAAACCATTAAAATCCTTTGGTTTTGGTTTCCTCGTAGAAGAAGATTCTTTAGATCATGGTGAATGTTCTTCATGCTAAGAAAAACATAATTTACTGAAAGTTTACTGAAAGGTTATTTGAGGAACCCAAAATAGTTCTTATGACATCACTATATAAAAACTTCCTTTAAAGCCTTTATTTGTCAGCGCATTCTGTTTGTGTATTTTTATGCTGATCTGAGCACTGCAGTGTTAGTATAGCAGCTCGTATTGCAATCAATAGTGTGTCATCTCTCATGTAGAGAGTTATTTGTGAGGCACACAGAGTTGGTGCCGGTTTAAAGAGTTTCGAATCAGTCATTTATGAGGTTCCATGGTTGTTAGGATGCTGTCTAGGCAGGCAGCTCACTAGGTTTGGAAACAGAGCAGCAGATTCCCAGATGCTGCTTCCTGCTGCCCAGCTGACAGTAGGAAGTGGAAAATGCTCCATGTGCGGTTCTTGTCACCGCATGCCCCCAGCAGGTCGACACCTACACTCTGTCATTGAAGCCCAGCGTGCCGTCAGACTGATTAGCCCTGACGTGAGTGAGTGTGTGTTGTGTTTTGAAACTGATGCTGTATGCAGGTTTAATGTGTCCATTGAAGTGTGTAAGTATTATGTCTGGGACGGGAAGGTGAGATACCGTGCAATGTCTCACCAGTAAGCCAATACTTCTTGCATATTGAATGAGTCGAGCGAATGCATAAAACGTCTTTAAGTGGCACAGTGTGGAGGTGGACATGTCCTGGTTCGATCTGTGTGAGGAGTAAGAGATGAGCGATCACCATTGTGCCATTAAGCAAGACACTTAACCTCTCTGTTAACAAGTGAACTGCAGGTCGTTTCGGATAAAAGTGTCTGCTAATTGACTTTTGAAAGAAGCTGTGCATTTTAACCATGCACTGGGTTCATGTTCAAGATCTTAGGATAAACGGATAAACAGACCGTTTCACCATTGCAAAGAAAAGAAGACAAATCATTAAAAACAAGTTTGTTTTAGAAATTGTAGAAATTTTCTACCTACATCATAGACAGACGGATAGATAGATAGACAGACGGACAGACAGACACATACAGCATATACTTTGAATGTATCATATTCATATAATTTATAAATATGTTTAGATTATGTATATAAACAACATTGTTTCTTAAATATGTACATATACATATGAATACATATTTTTATGTGTATGCGAGAAGTATTCTGCATTTATTACTTGACTTGTCTGCTGCTTTGAGCACGCGGCATGATCTTCTCATCATGCATGCATTCGGTGCCTCATCCCGTCACCCTCTATCTCTCTGTGGTGATCAACACCTGGTAATTACATTACAGGTGCAGAAGGACCCTCTGTCCCCGGAGGTCCCACATGACAGAAGGGAAATGCTCTGAAAGCATGCCTAGACACGAAGACAAATAGCTGTAGGAGGCATCAGAGAGGAGCTCGGGAGTCTGAGGTGTGTGATTCACGGATGAGACCCTGATGAAGTCCGTCAGGCACAACCCAAACGGCCAGCTTAAGCACAGCATGTCACTTCCCTTTAGCATTGATTTAATGCGCTGGAGATTGGCGTCGTTAAGCTCATTGACAAATTGAGCCTAGCATCGGAAAGAGTCTGGAAGAGGTGCTGGATATATGAATATAAATGAGGCAGAGGATACGGGATGTGTGTGCAGCTAATGCCCTTAGCGTGAGTCTCCTGTTCTGTTTATGCCTGAATAATTCACACAGCCGCATATGATGGGTGCGTGTGCTGGGTTACAGGTCAGACGGGGTGAAACAGCCCGGCACCGCTGAAAAAAAGAGGGCTTTTAATTCTGTGAGCTTACTACTTTTCATAGATACTAAAATGCAAATATGCCTGGTAATAAAGGGTGACATATGTGTCATGTTTAGTCCTAGTACTGAGCTTTACAAGTTTAAAGCAATGTATTTAGGCGGGTGATGCTGGAATTTCAGTTTAAAGCAAAATACTATTTTTTATATAATATATAACAGGCTATTTATGTATATTTACGTACTTTAATAACCTGTCAATTTAATTTCTTTACTAATTTACAAGGTGTTATTTTTAATTATTTTATCAGTGTTCAAATATTATATTTTAATTGTCTAAATATTAAAATAAATAAATGTAATATTCAGTTTTATTTACGTGTACATCAAAGAAGTGCAAAAACTTTTGTATGAAAAAGTATAATAAAACGATAATGAAAATTAAAAAGTTATTAAAACTTGTATTTTATTATTAAAAATAATTAAATTATTTGTTACTGTAATGAATGAGGACGTGAAGCGTGCGGGTTCAAATGCAAACAGGTTTATTAGCGCATGGTCAAGGCAGACAGGGTCGAGCACCGGCAAACAGAGATGGCAAAGGCAAAGGTCATATCCAGGGCAAGGCAAAGGTCAGCAATGAGAGAATCCAGAGAGAAACAAACAAGAAAACCAGAACACGAATGAAAATACAGGAACCGGGTGCCGATATACATATACAATGAACCATAAAGAGACAGACACACAGACTGGCATTTATACAGGTGATAATGATTCCAGACGCTCCTGATGCTGAAAATGGCGGAATGACTGTAGTACCCTCCAAGGCAGACCCAATAGTGACGACACCCTCCTGGACGGAGCAGGCGGTGATGATGACCACTTGGGCAGACCTGACGGCGGGAACGCCTTCCAGGGCGGGGCAGACAGTGGAGAGGCCCACCTGGGCTCACCAGTCAGCGGGACAACCTCCAGGGCGGAGCAGGCTGCGACAATGCCCTCTTGAGCGGAAAAGATAGACATTGCACCCTCAGAGACAACACAGACAGTGAACGCACCCTTCTAGACCGACTAGACTGTGAATGCGCCCTCTGAGACCAGACAGACAATGAATACGCCCTCTTGGATCAAACTGTCAGTGAGAGAGCCTCTCTAGACAGGGCTGACCATGACAACGCCCTGTCAACCTGACCGAAACAGCGGTTCAGAGACCTCCATGGGTTGTGCAGCCACCAACAGTTTCTGGAGATTCTATGACCGAAACCCACATCTCCAGAGATTGTGCAGCCACTGGCGGGCCCAATGGGATCTCTGAGCCGCACACGGGCTCCAGCGGCTCGGGCCACCATGGATCCAGATCGCGGAACGGGTCTGGAGGATCCGGCCTCCATGGTTCTGGATCACAGACCGGGTCTGGCGGATCCAGCCACTCGAAGTCCAAATCGCAGACCTTCATCTCTGAAGCTCCTCGTACCGTGGAACGGGAGTGGGACCCATTATATGCAGGCTAGGAACCACGAGGACATTCAGCAGCTTGTCTGGCTGCGTGACTGGGACCGACTGGACAACACACGGCTCCTTGTACCGTGCTACGGGGTTATGACCTGTTACCTGCGGGCTGGAAACCGCAAGGACTTTCGACAGCTATCCTGGCTGTGTAACTGGCACTGACAGGGTTAAACACGGCCCCTCTCACCGTGATGCAGGATTGAAACTCGCTTCTTGTGGTTCTGAGACCACAGGGGAAGAATTCAGCTCTCCTGGCCTCATAACCGGCACCGACTGGGCTTTGCACAGCTCTCCTGGCTGTGCAACTGAACCAGACTGTACACCACACAGCCCCTCTCGCTGTGACGTGATGTCAGAACTTGTCACTAGCATATCAGGGATCGCTAGTACGGGTGACAGCTCCTCAAGCTGTAAGACCTGCACTGACTGAGCAGAAAACAACACTCTTGGCTGTATAACTGGGACCAACAGAGCTTTAAACAACATCTTAGGCTGTAAAACCTAAGATTCTAGGCGGGGCTGGCAACCGCATTGCCGGGTTGGCGTCCGTGGATTGACCTGCCATTCTGCTTCACGTCCCGCGATCCACAAACTCTTCTCTGTGGCGGGGCGCTTATTCCTTGCACAGTCGTGTGCGCGAGCGTCCTTCTCCACCTCCCCTACAGTGAAAGACGAACCACAAATGGAAAGCACTTTATCAATGCCTACGAGGCGATGTATAGTCTCGGTGCGAGCCCTGATAAAACCCGCTGCTGAACCCTAGTTGAAGGTTCATTCTGTAATGAATGAGGGCGTAAAGCGTGCGGGTTCAAATGCAAACAGGTTTATTAGCTCATGGTCAAGGCAGACAGGGTCGAGCACCGGCAAACAGGAACAGAGATGGCATAGGCAAAGCAATAAACAATCAATCAGGCGTGGGTTAACGTACCAGCAATCACAGTCCATAGGGCGAGACAGAAACGTAGATCCAGGGCTAGGCAAATGTCGGCAATGAGAGAATCCAGAGAGAAACAAACAAACTAGAAAACCAGAACACGAATGAAAATACAGAAAACCGGTGACAATATACATATACAATGAACCATGAAGAGACAGACACACAGAGTGGCATTTATACAGGTGATTATGATTGAACCTAACTAGCAATAGCTGTGGATGAGAGGTGCATACTGGGGAATTCAGTCCAGGTATGAAAACGGACACAAAAATACATAGAGTTCATGGGGAGCTGGAGTGCCATCAGCAGTTATTGCCTATATATATATATATATATATATATATACTGTATAATTAATGCACTTATTATACTTACAATTACAATTACAATTAATATATTATTATATTGCACTTAATATACTTTAAATAAAGTCTAGTTATAAACTCTAAATGAAAACTGTACTGCAAATTTTACATGTATATTTTTCTAAGTGTTTTTAATTAATTTATTTATTTAAAAGTTGTATCCTCTTTGACTGACATTTATGTGTGGATTTCAGGGTTTCTGTCCCCTTTAACGGCTGCTGTCTACATTATGATGTGAATCACAGTGGACTTCCGCATCTTATTCTCATCTGAGTTTGTGATTTCTTTCCTCTGTTGTGTTTTTCATCCTTAAGGGTGAAATGTGTCACCGCCGAGCCGCGGCTGCTTCTTTGGTTTCTTCTGGATGGTTGCATATTTTATCATTTAATCACCCGGCGCAGGACAGGAGCCTATGAGCACCAGCAATGCATTTAGTTGTTCAGATTTATGAGCTGGAGCTCAAATCCCCCTTGTCTGGTCCCGGCGGCCGACTCGTGATGATTTTCTCTAACCAGTCCAGAGCGGTTTGGCTGGGTCGAGGGGGAAGGGAACGGCGCCGGGGGAGCATCCTTCTGCCGTGACATTATTTTAGATCAGATCCTCAGTTCTGTTAATCCCTGATCTCACAGACGGGATGCAGGAACAGTTCGGCGATATGTGATCCCGTCGAGGGGACATATGCTAAACCGAGCGTGCCGCTCATTTTATCAATATGCAAATGATGCATGTATGACATGTAAACACAGAGTAATTAACATTCCATGAAGGTGGAAGTCTTGCCAGTGCGGTGAGGTAAACCAGAAAGTTCAGGCCCGGCTCACGTTTTGGATGGTTTAGCCAAGTACTATGTGTAGAGCTGTGAGGAGAGCTGGCACTCGGGTCTGAGATCTCTCTCGGGCCGCTGGGTTCGTCTGGCCTCTTGCCTTCTATTGTTTGGGGAAGATGTTTTACTAAACAAGCTGTTTTTGTTTAAGGATGTCAACAGATTTATTTATTTAATACTGCTTTAAGTTTATATAACTTTCATGTTGGTTAGCCAGCTAACTTACTAACTAAATGAATGCAGAAATATTAATTATTATTTGTTTTGTTAATTACCTTAAAACTATAAAACTATATATATATATATATATATATTGATGTATTGGTTGCAATATAATCAGATTATAATTTACAATATAGCTAGAAAAACAAATTGTTTTTATGTTTATTTTATTAAACCGATGTAGATTGATATTTATTTATTTATTGTTAAATAGCCAGTTTACTAACTAAATTAATTAATACATATTAATTACTACTTGTAATATTACTTACATTAGAATAATCTTAGTTCATACTATAAATTAATTTGGTAAGACTTTGTTACACGTTACATGTACTTACTTTTATAATAACAATAAATCATGAATTATTACATGCAAGTAACTAGTTACTTGGATGTATAATTACACTGTGACAAGGACACCTTAAAATAAAGTGTAACCCTGGATTTAATGTGCACCTTACCAACAATACCATGTTGGGTATTTGTTGATATTCTTATTTATTTACTTGGCCATATTAATATTTATACAGTTGTGATATTGCTATATAATAATAAATGTGATATGTAATAATAATAAAACAAATAAGCAAGCAAATAAATAGTGCTAATATTACTAGTAATAGTAGTAATACTATTTTTTTAGTATCAACCAATAATTGGTACCACTTACATCTTTTCAATATTTTCTAGGTTTTTTGCTGTAGTTAATGCAGCCTTTCTAATATCTCGCCAATAATACATTCAGTAAATTAATATTTAAGATAATAGAAGTTACAGCCATAATTGAAAATGCTGATAAATTTGCAAAAGAAGCCCTAGCATTAGGATACATGGATGTGCTCTCGGGGGTAATTTTGACCTTCAGCCTCTACGTACTTTTCACAATCCATTAAATTCCCAGTAGATAAAATTAAGTCTCGTCCTACTTTTCTTTTTTTTTTTTTCTTATTGAATATGCACTTTCAGAACGAAGTGTTGCCTTTAGTGAGGATTGGCTAGTAAGAGGACTTTGTGAAGGTTGGATCAGGTGAGCTCTCTCTCCTGCAGAAGCCCAGGTGTTGGCACCGGCCGTGTCAGTGTTTCTTACGGATGTTTATGTAACGTGTTGTGAGCTCAGAGGTGAGAGGGTCGGGTTGGCTGCTGTCCCTGTCAGCTCGTGTTTACAGCATTTAACGCTGACGTGAGCAAAACACACCGCTGAAGATGACACTCAACAAACACACTGGCCACAGACAGTACTCAATCTGAATGTTTACGCTCACAAAAGCTGCATTTAATTTATCAAAGTAGAGTAAAACCAGTAATATTCAGAAATATTTGTACAATATAAAATAACTGTTTCTTTATTAATATATTTTAAAATTAATTTATTTCTCTGATGCAAAACTGAGCATAATCAGCATGATTACTGCAGTCTTCAGTGTCACAGGATCCTTCAGAAATCATTCTGATTTACTGCTCAATAAACATTTCTTATATTAAAAATGTGGACAGTTGTGCTTATTTATATTCTTGTGGAGTTCTAGTATAGTCTAATAGTGCTTTATGTATGTATTCTGATTCTTTTGAGTGAGTTCTTTTAAATTAATCATTTTTTTAAATTATGTCTAAAATCTGTTTTAAATTTATGAGTTGACTGTGTATTTATGATGTATATAAATAAATGTACACATGCATGTATATATTTAAGAAATGTTATGCTTATATATTAAATTTATTTATATATAATACAAATTATATGAATATAAATGTATACATGCAAATATATGTAAATATTTTCTAAATATATACTGCATTATGTAATTTTTATTTTGGATGTGATTCATTGTAATTAATCGTTGCCCAGAACAATATATATATATATATATATATATATATATATATATATATATACACACACAGTATATATATAGTACTTCTATTCACTCTTTGTATATTAAAATAATCGTTTTATGTAATTGAATTAGAATCACTGAAATCCTTTCAATTCAATAAATCACATGCTGAATCTCTCTCTTACAGCACATATCTGAGTTGCTGGCCGTCGTTAGACTTCCATTCATTCACCCCAGTTACCTGCTGAATGTGGTGGACAATGAGGAGCTGATTAAATCGTCGGAGGCTTGCCGAGATCTGGTCAACGAGGCCAAGCGCTACCACATGCTGCCTCATGCGCGACAGGAGATGCAGACGCCCAGGACACGGCCGAGACTCTCTGCAGGTCAGACCTTTCACGTTCTAATCTTCATCTGTCTTTCACTAGTCTCACGTTACCCTAGCCAGAGATTTGACAAAAACTGCGTAAGCTCTACTCCACACTGCAGCTCATTCTGGCTCAAGAACCAGCCGGTTACAGGAAGACACCGTCTGGCTGAGATATAAAGCCATCAATCACAGTTTGCTTTGTTTTTATGAGCCGTGTAGGAGCAGGTTCATCTGAAATAGATGATACCACAATATGTTATTGTTTTTTACCAGAGTTTTCAAAAAATGCATCACATTATGGATGTTAAATGGGTCATGAATGCTGTAGCTGATGTTGAAACTCAACAGATTGAATCCGGAGGATTACTTGTGCAAGTTCCTTTAAGACGTGTAACCTGCTGAAGAGTCATTATAAACTTTCCACTGGTAATTCACGGAAGTTAATGTTTGGTAACACTTTAGTTTTGAGACCAGTTCTCACTACTAACAGTTTGCTTAGTAGCATACATTCTGCATGACCACAATTTATTGTTAAGTAATAGTAAGAATCGGTACTAAAGTGTGACTGATTTTTTTAAAATCAATGAATTAATCAATGAATCATCTTTTGTTACACCTTTCATTCATCTGTTTGTACTAGTAAAAGAGATCTTTTCGCATGCTGCTTGAAAAAGTGGCTAAAAGAACATCAAAATCACATTTATTGATTCGATTTAGCTAGTAAATGGACAAAATTTTAAAGCTGAGACCTTTAAATCAAAAGTATCAAAAGGTTATTTTGAAAATTGGACGGGAGGCATTTTTCAAAGAATGTTCACTGCTGTTTTGTTCAAGCAAAGATCAACTAAAAAATATTACAAATGACAAATCAATATCATCATCCTAGAATTAACTCCCAGAGAGTGTTTGAAATACACTAAAGCAGTCATATGAGAAGCGCTAATTAAATGAGTTCTGTTTCAGCCAAAAACCAAAAACTTACTTTAGGCTAAATATGCATCACTAGTTCCCACACGAGCCGTATCAAAACCCTCTCTTTTTGAATCAACAAATGGCCCGGTGGTTATTCTGATAGCTGTGCATCTCAGTGTCTCTCTGACTGTATCTGAAGTCAATCTCAGGCTGCTGTAAAAATGCAACCAAACTAATTTATGGTTCAATAAGGCTGTCCTCATGCAGCGCTGTGAATCACTCTCGCTCTCTCCTGGTGCAGCTGCTTCAGCCCCCATGATTCCCTCAGCAAGGCGTGAGCCCATGAGTGAGCTGTACATTTATTTAATCTTGATATACTGTGGCTTTCTTTCTCTCGCCCCTGAGTTTTATTGATCTCTGCCCACTGCAGTATAAGAGCTGAATCCCTCCCCCACTGGACCCAGATCAATCTCTCAGGAGCGATATCACACACAAAACACAACATAATTACCATAAATATGTATCAGTGTCGCTGAAGCTACCTGAAACTGTAGTTTGCTGAGATGCTCATTAAATTGAAAGAAAAGCATCAAGTGAACGAATCAAAGGAATCAATTTTGACATGTACCTTGACATTACTGTGCTATTTCTTGAAGTGGCATACAGTATGATTGTAAATATGATTCTCTTATTACCATGTTGTGTACCATGACAAAATGTTATATGGCAGTACAAATAATGTTATGTTATGGTAACAGTATATAAATCCCAATATTGTACATTCTTGCTGGAAATAAAATTCAAAAATCCTTTCAAATATATCATATCTGTCACGCCGTAGGCGTTCCCTTTGTTTATGTTTACCATGTGTTTCTTCGTCTT
>JAUCMS010000045.1:16253404-16266248 GCA_032357445.1 Enteromius radiatus
GATTATGGACATGAAATTATCCAGCCATGGTTTCTTGTTTCACAGAAATATATATAGGAGGGAAAACAAAGCCCAAAATCCCTTAATCATCAACACAGTGAGAAAAAACAAATAATATGTTTATGATGTGCAGCAAAAGATAATTGAGCTTCACAAATAAGTGAAGTGGCTTTAAGAAAAGAGCTAGAAAAATTAAAATGATCATTTCCATCTTCAGGGAAATAATTAAGAATTTCCAATCAACATACAATGTTAGGAAACTGCCTGGGAGAGGACGTGTGTCTCTGTCCTTCTTGTTTAGACACATGGCATCATGGATTCTATCAGATAACAAATCTAAAACTGACTGACTTAGAAATCTTATAATGGATCATGGTTGGGTCTTCCATTGGGGCAATAACCCAAACACAAAAACATCAAACTAAACACAAGAATTAGTCACTGAGCACAATATTAAGCTTTCGCCATGGCTGTCCCAAACCTTTGACCTTATGAGTAAAGTGAACTAAAGAGGGGAAGCACCATCATGATCATGGAGCTGGTAATTTAAAGGGTCTGGAGTGATTCTGGATGAAGGAGTGGTCTCTTTTCTCTTATAAGGTGTTCTCCAAACTCTTCAGGCATTACAGGAGAAAACTCAGAGCTGTTATTTTGGGAAAAGGATGTAGCAATCAGATTTACCAAGGGTGCCAATATTAGTGGAGGGCACTGTATATATATATATATATATATACTGTATTTCTCTTGTCTTCAGAAATCGTTCTAATATGCTGTTTTGCTGCTCAAGAAGCATTTATTTTTATTATTATTATTCATGTTTAAAACGGTTGTGCTGATTTTTTTGTTTGTTTTTTTATACGATTATTTGATGTAAAATTCTAAACTACTTTTATTTGAAATGACTTGACTGTCACTTTTGATCAATTTAATTCTTTGCTGAATGAAAATATTGATTTTATAAAAAAATAAAAATAAATAAATAACTGACCCCAAGCTTGATAAGTGGTGTATGTGCTTTGCAAACTATGAAATGCATTATTGAAGTAACAGTATACAGGGCCACACTCTCCCGGCCACATCTTTGACCTGTCTGATATTTTATCATAGTCATCTGGTCTAACCCTGTCACTAAGTGAGTTGCATTTCTCTTGTGCTGTCATGTCATTTCTGTGCAACATCTGCTGCTGTCGACTAATTAGCTCCAATTTCAGAATCCGTCCTTGCTTTTGGCGGCCATTCACAAAGCTTTGACACATTTTATTGAGGTCACCTCTTCGAAGTGCAACATTCAATCGTCTGCTGGCGCACGGCAGAAGGAGCCAAAGGTATTGGATTGTGCTGATTTGACACTCAGCCCAGTCCTTTACAGACCACAAACCACTTTTACAGACTCATTTCTCTAACTGCTTTTATCGCCAAAGCAGCAGCTTGAAGGTGAGGATGGAAGGGCAGCGTTTTGCAGTACGTCTGCGTTTGTTTAATTGATTTAGTCGTGCGATGGCTGGAGGGGCAACCTCATTGCTTTCTGCGTCTCACCTTCAGCGCAGGGTCCAGTCGGTTTAATTAGTCTCTTTCTCTGATAAAGTGCAGATGCCTGTGGATGTTACTGAGGCGGATTTGAAGAACTGAGCTTGATCGCGAGAGAATTTCATCTGCAGATTTGTTCATTTTGCTGAGTAATTGTTTGATATGCCACTTATTGATGGACATTAAATGTAACAGCAGTAAAAGCTCTTTTGTGAACAGAACCCATTTTGGAAAATTAGCTTAAGCAGTTTAAGAGCTTGTAATATTGACAGAAAATGTCCCATTTGCGTTTAAACAGCATTTTGGTGTTCACACTGTATGCAAGTCTGGGTTGTACACACTATTCAGAATTAAATTGGACATTGAATTTGATTTGAAGTAAGGTTGAAAATAGAATGGAGAATAGCAATTTAAATGTAAGGATGTGGAATAAAATTGCATTATTTTTATATAATGTACTTTTTTATAATTATTTTTATAGTAATTTTATAAATGAAGGGTCTATAGGCTTTATAATGCCATCTAGAAATATGTGTATGTTTTATATTGCATCATAGTTATTAACCCTTTAGAACCTGAATCTGAAATGGCTGACTTTTACTTTTTTAATTAATTAATAATTTATTATTATTATTATTTTTTTTATGTGAAAATTCTTAAACTGTATGCTATCTTCAACTGAGTTACAGAGCCCCTTAAGGGCCAAGGAAGACATTTGGGGTGGGTGGAAAAACATTTGCATTTTCTCGCAAAACTTGTTGTGTTCTCTCACGACACTTTTTTTCTTGATACACGTGAGACTGTACATTTTGTGAGACAATGCAAAGTTTCTGGAATTTTCCCACCACCTTGTCACTTAAGGGACTCCGTAAGGAGTTGTTTTTTTCTTTCAGATCTTATTTGGGTTTCAATAAATTACAGTTATTGACCAATTACTATGTTTTGATGAGTTTGTGTGTAAAAAAAAAAAAAAATAATAATAATAATAAATCAGAAAACATGAACAAAAGGACATGCACAGAATAAGATGCTATTCTGAAAAATGTAGCTTCCTCCTTCCACGTCTCATCAAAAAATCATGACAGTTGCCTTTTCTGCCATGTTTTTTGTAATGATTTTTTGCCCATACTCAACTCAAACTGTTGAAGATTTATGAATGCAGCTCGTGTACAAATGTTGGTGATGACACAGTCAGTTTTAAAGGGTTAAATACATTTTTATAAACCAACATGGTGTCACAACTTCCAGATGTGACAATTTAAATTTAAAATGAAATTTAGGCAGATTCTTTAAATTTTGCACTAACTTTGTCAGAAAACGTTAGCGGTTTTACTGCAATTAATCATCATTTCTAACCCCTCTGTGACTGTTGCGTCAAAATGGGTGGTTTGTTCATTTTATAAACCCCCATAATAATTGAATTTCCTGTTCACATGTCTTTTGTTGGAATTAATCCGTCCTAGAGAATGGAAATGATAAATGTGTCAGCCCTAATCATAACATTTCGCTCGGTACATTTCAGCTGTTGATTGCTTTTCTGTCGTCTACAGTAGCTGGATAAAATTTACATTTTGAAGTGGATGATTTTGCGGCTGTGTTTGGCTCAGTAGGCCTGCAGTGTTTTAAATTCCCCTGTCAGGAAATTTTTGTCACACTTAATGCGGCCATATTCGAGTATGTCTAATATTTTTGGTTGATAAACTATTAAATAAGACACTGCTGTTAAGAGACGGATAGATAATGTATGCGGCATTGCTCTACAGGGAGAATTTTTTTTCTCCTGAGCACAAAGCTCACTCAGATTCATGTCTTACTTCTGTCCGGGAGCTATTTCTCTTGTTGCAAAGGGCAGCAGCGTGCCGTTTGATTGCTGCTTGGGTCCCTTGTAAATGACAGCTCGCAGTGCGGTGGACTCTGAGTTTATGCGCAGAAATTGTGCCTGGAGTTTGAGCTGCTCTTAGTCTCTAACAGTGTTTTTCCATTTAGAGCGCATTTGTGAACAGGACCCATTGTGTAAAATCAGCTCAGGCAGTTTAAGAGCTTGTAATGTTGGATGAAAAGTTCCTGTTTGAGCTCAAACAGCATTTTGGTGTTCACACTGTATGTGAGTTAAGCACTATTCAGAACGTCTCTGTTACGTATGTAAGCCTCGGAGACTTCACGTCAGTGACCGACGGATCGGGATCTCGCCAGAGAGACCAATCTACTTCGAGTGTAACAAAACAAGCCAATGGGCATTGGCATGCACTGATTGCATCCAGTATAAATAAGCAGCTGGTGCATGCATTATTATGTTTTCACTCAGGAGCCGAGCTAGGCCCAGCAGCTCAGCTGGTGTACAGCGCGCTGTGGTGATGGGATGTGACGTCTCTGTTACCCCCTTCAGGGAACAAGGGTTACATACGTAACTGAGACGTTCCCTTTCAATCAGTCACTCCAAGTCACATCAGTGACCGACGAATCGGGATCCCTACCAAAGCACCACAGGAGCTGCCCTCTTCCAGTGTCCTGTGTAGGACTCCTGACCTTTCCTAGGCAGACGGTAAGACAGGGCTCTGTGCAGAGAAGGTCACTTCTGCTGTTCCTCAAGCAACCCGACCAGTAGGACTGGATACACTGGGAAAGCATGCCCTTCGTGCCCTTCGACTGGAGAGACACACTGCGGAGGCTCCACCTCCCCGAAGGGGGTTAAGCGACAATTATTCACGTGAAGTAACCCCCTAGGGCCCTATTGCACATTGAACTCTCTCAGACGGCTCAGGCTGCATCCTCTAGAAAGGGCAGACCATAGTCCGCTATGGAAACACGGCCCTAGTAGGTGTACCGTAGAATACACGTATAGAATCCCAACAGGGTCACTCATATGGGCATTAGCCTGACAGTAGCTTTCAAGAATTCATTAGCTGAAAGGCCTGTTAAGTCCTCCAGCACTTTTTAATTAGCCAAACCTTGTTGCAGAGGCATCTGTGAATACTACAGCATACCTGGATACCTGCACCAGGGGCACTCCCGCCGGAAAAGGAATGAGGGATCTGAACACGGGCTGAAGGTTCTGCGGAAGGCCGGGGTAATCTGAACCCGGTGAGTACCGCGATGCCACGCGTACCTCGGTACTCAGCCATGGAACCAGTGCTGAAGTAGTCTCATATGGAGCAGGCCAAGCGGAACTACCATCGCAGCTGCTGCCATACGCCCAAGGAGCCTCTGAAAATGTGTTAGTGGGCCTGCTGTCCTGCCTGATAAAGTCTTGAGGGAGTTCAGCACTGACTGAGCACGTTCCTGGGTGAGGCATGCAGTCTTGTTGACAGAGTCTAACTCCATGCAGAGAAAAGAGATCCTCTGCATTGGCATGAGTTTGCTCTTTTCCCAGTTGACCCGAAGACCCAGGTGGCTGAGGTGGCTGAGCACCAAATCCCTATGAATGCATAACTGATCGCGAGACTTTCATCAAGATTTGAGAATGTGCACCACCTGTTCCCTCAGGCGACAGCCGAAGGGCAGGACCTTGTACTGATATGCCTGACCCTTGAAGGCGAACCACATGAATGGCCTGTGTCATGGGAGGATTGAGACATGAAAGTACGCGTCCTTCAGGTCGATCGCTGCAAACCAATCTTGAGGACGGACGCATTCAAAAATGTGTTTCTGCGTCAACATCTTGAACGGCAGCTTGTGAAGTGCATGGTTCAAAACTCGCAGATCCAAGATTGGTCGTAACCCACCGCCTTTCTTGGGCACAATGAAGTAGGGGCTGTAAAACCCGGACCTCATATCAGCTGGAGGGACAGACCTGGTGAAATGGATGCCTCTGAACTTGGGGTGGTAGAAGCAGCAGGTTTCCTCCGACACATGATGTGCTTGATCGCCTCAGTCTGTTTCTGAGCTGCCGAGAACTGCTCTCGACAGTGTCGCCGAAAAGGCCGGCCTGCGCATTCAGAAACTATACCTTCTCCGGCTCCTTCATGTCGGCTAGGCACAGCCAGAGATGGCACTCCTGGACCACTAGCGTGGACATTGCATGACCTATAGACTGTGCGATCACCTTCGTCACTCGAAGCGCAAGGTCCACCACAGCACAAAGCTTATGTAGAACTTCTAGGTTATGGCCACCCTTGTGCAGGTCTCTCAGGGCTTTGGCCTGGTGAACACAGTTGCATGACCACAGTCCGCTCCACAGAATGCCCGTATACCCCAAAGCGGCCCTACTATCTTGGCGGCCCGGGAAAGCATAGCCGTCATCTCTGGGTCTGGCTCGGGCAACACTACCACACCCGAAGGGGGCAACTCAGCCGAGTCGTAATCCCCGGAGAGAGAGGGCTCGCCCTCCGATGCTGCTATCGACATCTGGATACGGGTGGTGCACTCTGTTTTGCAGAGGGACCGCTGCGTTCCAACGCCAACTCCACTGGCTGAGGAGCATTTGAGGAGTGAGATCTCCCTCGTGGGGAAGCCCTCACTGTGATCCTCAAATTACCTCTGTCGCCAACGGACACGGTGCTTGCCTCGACAAGCACCGGATCGCGGCAATGGCAGAGGGACAATATAGCAGAATCTTTTGTGCAGCTCCGAGACAGTCATGTCCCCACACAAAGGACATGCACCGCGATCGTGACCATCCTTAGGCGCCAGGAAATGACCACACCTAGAAACGCACGGGTGAAACGACATCTTTAAAAAGACTCAATAACCCGTATTGCTCTTTTAGAGAGAGCTCTTTTAGTGCTGAAGCATGCAGGGGAGCAGGCCACCGCCCACTCCTGTGTGGCTGTCTGCACAAACTGTCTTGAAGCTGAGACCGTGACCACCGCTGCTGTTGCCGTAATGCCCACACTTGTTGCTTGTCTCGAAGAGAAGAGAGCAGTAGTAAATTACTACCGCTCGGCTCCAAAGTGAAAGGATAATGATGCCCAATGACTTGTTTTGTTACACACAAAGTAGATTGGTCTCTCTGGCAAAATCCCAATTCGTCGGTCACCGACGTGACTTGGAGTGACCGACTGAAAGGGAACTGAATTGCGGACACCTTTTGAATTCTAATTCAGCTCCTGATTTTGATATAATGCTATAATTATACTATATATAATTAAGTATTTGTTTTTTAAATAATTTAATATTTGAAACAAAGTCAGTTGTTGAATGGTGACTTAAAGTTTGAATATTTATTGGCCTGACAGATCTGTTTAAATGCCCCCTATAGAAATGTATTTGATATATTTCATCGCATTTAGTACATTTTGGAAGATTACTTCAGGTCAGATTATGTGTTTAAAAATGAAGTGGATCTTTTGTGATGATACAGTTCTGCAGATATCTATATATTTATATAATTATTTTTAAAACTATTAATGTATATTTATAAGATTTTCAAGTAGTAAAGGTAATGCTGTCAATGCCATTAAATTCCAGTATGTCTTTCTTTAAATGTGACCCATTCCAAACAAATTCACACTCTAGAGTTGAAAGAGAGCCAATTCTTCAGCTCCGGTGTGAATGTTCCTGTATAGCTCAGATAAAAAAGAGAAAACTTTTGCAGTTTTACTGCAATTAAATGTGTGAAAAATGGCTATTGAAGGGGCATATCTTTCCCTTGGTATTTAGAAATGAGTTAATTTTCAATCATTCATTTTTAAATGATTGAATTTAGTCTCCCTAAATCCTTAAATGACTGGTTAAAATGTTCAGTCTGATTCATACAGTATGCACAAGAAAATAACGAGCGTTTCTTTAAACAGCACCCCCTGACTGGATTGGCTGGCTTTATACAAGCAGGTTACACTGAGTCCACTGAGAATTAAAGTCATGTTTATGGTAATATGTTAAGTCCCCTGGCTTCCAGGTGTTTTGCATTTATTTCCCAGACTGTTACAATGAGGGCTTTTGATTTGCCAGGTTGGCAAGGCTTGTGGCATCAAATCTTTGCAAGGCAGTCAAGTGGATTTTGAGGCACTTACTGTAGTAGCCTTGAGCAATGCACACCTGTAGATTATGGTTGCTCTCAGTGTTTTAATCTGTTTTAGATGTACCCCTTACCCAGATTTACCCCTTTACTCATGTAAATGTCACATGGAAGAAGCGAACCATGGCTGATTTCTATTTACTTTATACTGTACTGTCTGAAGATCAGACGACCCCATTTCTGGTTGGTTACGAGGCAGAATATGCTGCAGTTGAGTCTTCGCAGGGCTCTGCCTGAATGGAATAGTTCACCCAAAATGAATTTCTGTTATAATCTACTCTCCTTTATGTGTTTTTGAAACCTGTATGACTTAATTTGCTCACCAGTCCAAACTTACCAACTGGTGTCATTTACCATTTCTTAGAGAACCATATGGTATTTAATGTTTTTTTTTCAATTTATCAATTCGTGATTATTGAAAATCTAAAAGTGTAGAAAGTGTCCTGTAAGGGTTAAGTTTAGGTGTCGGGTTAGTGTAAGGCAATACAGTTTGTACAGTATAAAAACTATTACGCCTATGGAGAGTCCCCATAAACCACAAAAACCAATGTGTGTGTGTCAACATTTAATTAACATAAATCAATATTATATATTACATTTATATTGGAATTCTTTATAATATAATATCAATCAGTTTGTACAGTGGCATGAGCACACTGTTTGTAAAAGGAAATCTCAAGTCAATTTATTTAAAATGTTGCTTTTGCAATAGTAACCAAAGGGAGTCGAGCTTATCAAAGAGTCACTTATGCCAATATTAATGCCTGGATACAGACTAAACTGCTGCAGTACCTGATCTTGAAACAGTCTGGACTGTCCCACAAATGCATGATATTCAATAAAAGCTGAGGAGGAGTAAGAGTTCGTAAGGTCATGGACAGCTTTAAAGGGCATTTGCTTCCACGCATTACTGTTATGTGAGCAAAATGATTTTCATTATATCCATAACTACATGAAAATCATCATTCGCAGAAAATGTATTTCCGAGGCCGAGCACTTTATAACTTCGTCAGGGCCGACTTATCCTCTCTTTTCATTTGCGAGGCTTTTTGACTCGCTGCGGCGGTACTGGATTGAAGGACGGTGAAATGACAGGGGTAAAAGCCCACACACACAAAGTTCAGACGGTCAGGGACGTCCGCGCCCGCAGCGTCACCTGCCCGCCATGTCCTTCTGACAAGCAGGTTCAAAGCTGCAATTTATCTCTGCCCACGACCGCAACCGTCAGAGAGTCTCGAAGGAGACAGAGAACTTCCTCTCCTCTGGACTCAAAGACCTCTTCCACATCCAGCTTTTAATGGTCGCGAGGAGCAGGACGAGGGCAATTAGATGGAAACCAAGCCTGGTCTCGGCCGGGGGGGATCCAGGGTCTCGTTCTAGGCCAAGGTGGTGGCAGTTTAGAGCAGCTTTGGGTTTCCTCCCACAGTGAAGGAGAGATTGAGCTCAGGAGGAGAGAAAAAGAGGCAGTTATTTACCGTCGTTCCCAACTCTGGATGTTATCATTATCGCTCTTAAGCTCAGTGGGGGATGAGAGCTACCTGGCCGCCCTGACGTCCCGTCTGGCAAACCGTTATTTACCGATGGCAGCCGCTGAGCCAATGCCATAGATAGGACTCATTAAGAAGAAGCGAGGCGAAAGAGATGGGTGTGATTGTCCTGTGGGAGGAGAAGCTCACCTGTCAAATGTGCGGATCACTGCTCAACGCCTCGACAGAAACGGGGGAAGTGGGAAAAGAGGAAAAGTAGATGTGGGAACGCTTGCCCCACCCACATCAAACTTGATTGACAGGCCCTGGCTGAACTCCTGACTGGTCCACTTCCTGTTTATTTCTGTTTTTGTTTATTTTTCTGTGAGTTAGGCTGCTTTAAGGCAGGCCGCTCGATTAAAATCTGCACATCTCATTAAAGAATGAAGCAGCACTTTTGAAGGCTGAAAAAGGTCACCTGCTGCTCGAACAGACTCAAATCTCACAGGAAATAAGAAATGGCTGTGGTTGCCCTTTAGGGGTTAAAGTGAATGAATATACTCACTGTGACAGTAACTGGAGTGATAGACCTACCATACATTTTTCACATTCCAGTTCATTATAAGGTGTTCACAGAGAAATTCATTATAAGCTATTTATGGCACATTCTTTACTATTTCTATGTACTGTTTACTGATAGTATGAAATGTTATGAGATATGAGAAATGTTATGGGATATGAGAAGTATGTAATAAATCAAGGCATTAATGAAAATGAGCTTTTTATAGTAATACCGTTGTCAAAAACAGGATGCTTCCTTGCTTTGATTTGATAAAATGCAGAGAGTAAAGAAGGGACATTAACCTTTATTTGCACATATTCTGTCTGCTCTACCTGTTAGCCTAAAGGATGCCAAGTGCTTGATTTCCAGCAGATCAGGCAGCAGTCTGGCCCTTCCTCACGTCTCAGTTAAGACAATCCCTTTCACAATGTCTTTTTCTCTTTCAATTTTGCAATTTTTTTTTCTCTCTTTTCCACTTCAGTTGTGTTTTTACCTGCCCTGGAGAGAAAAGCTAAGATTTAGAAAGAGAGAGAGAGAGAGAAATGGAGAAGAAGAAAAAGATGACAATATTGTAAAAGAAGGATGCTGGAGCGGAGAGAAACCCATGGATCAGGCAGGCAGCTGTTGTCAGGGGAGCGCAGGGGAAGTATTGATTCGGAAAGATGAGCCAGCGGTTAAAAGAAGCTCAAGGATGTCTTCACGTCGCTCTCTCACTTTCCTCTGCTCTCTCGCCGCCTTTCTTCCTGCACCTTAAACAAAAGCCGGTCTCTGCGAGGCGATTTGATGACAAGCCCTGCACCGGTGTAGACATGATGCAGGAAGTCTGAGCGCTCCAACCCTTACACACACAACAATAGGCTTTCTAAGTGTAAACCTGGATAAAATGACACCGGATGATGCTAGAATTCAGTCTTTTTTTTTTTTTTCATTGGGAACATTTAGACATCATTTTTTGAAGATAAATGCAGCGAGATGCTTGTTAGGCGATTGATCCAATCCAGAGCCCTCTCTTTGGCCAAGCACAAGGTAATCTTAATCTTTAGATTCAGGAGGGATAGCTACATTTCAATAGGCATATCTTTACCAAAGGAATATTACAGCAATCTAAGACTCAATTTTAACTAAAACACCACTGACAGAGCTATTGTGTTTGATTTATGCACTGCAAAGAATGATTTATGTCTTGTTTTCTAGTATAAATATAGAAACTTTCTTGAATCAAGAGCCATTTACTACAAGTAAAATCCTTTACGATATTAAGTCTTGTTTTCCAAAAAAAAAGTAATTTTTTGCTTAAAACTAACAAAAATATCTGCCAGTGGGGAAAGAAAAATCATTGTAATTCTAATGCTTAACAAGATAATTTTTCTTGCCCCATTGGCAGATATTTTATTTTGCTTTAACGGAAAAAGTAAAAAAAACAATTATGTATTTTTCGATTTTATTCATTTGTTTATTTGAAAACGAGACCTAATATTTCAGGTCATTTTACAGTAAATTCATCTTGATTCAAGAATGTTTGTATACTGTATATACTGTATACTAGAAAACAAGTCAAAATGCTAAGGCTGCTTCACAGAGAGCACATTTGATTGGTTGCCATGTCCACTTATTTTAAGCGACAGTTATCAAGCATCTTTGGGCTTGTTATTTGGGCTTGATGCAGTTTATGGAGTTAATAAAGTTGGCGTGTGTGCAGGTCACGTCTTGTTTTTGTTTGCTGTTTATTTTTCTTGCAATATCTAGCAACACAAGAATCAAAACAGCTTCTGATTTCTTGCACCACACATACTGACTCTGATACACATTTAAATATATATCAACAGTGCAGGGTAGATTACCTACCAATTATATTGGTAGTTCAGTAGTTCATTACTAATTCCAAATTACATGACAAAAATGTTACTTTGTAACATAATCCTTTACATTATCACATTGATTTAAATAAGATAATCTCATTGATATACATTTCATATACAATTATACAACTGATGTAGAATTTCTTAGACAACTTTGTGGCATCATTTACCAAGCACTCTGAATTAAGTACCAGTATAAAGTATAAAACTTGTAGCATAGGTTTGCCTCCATTAATAAACAGTTCTAGTAATATAATTCTTTAGTATACAGTAGCTGTAGAATGTTTATGTTTTCTAAACACAGACTTGCATGCAATGGTGGACACAGGTGTGCGTATATTGGCTCATCCGATCGGATTTTTAAGCAGCATCTGTGTGTTAGAACTGAATTTGTTATTACAAATGCTAAACACTCATATTTCATGGAGTACTTTGCAAAAATGAGAGTAGCAGGATAGAGGATCACGGATGAGTGCGCAGGTGCCCATGATGCATTTCATGTAGTGTCGAAGCCAATGTGCCCAGGGCTGTAAGACTCTTGAGGGCATGCAGCCAAACAGATGGTTATGAGTTTAGTTAAGCTCTGATAATTCACTTACACTTTTCATTGGACACACATGCACAGACTGGCTCTTCATGTGGGATGTTGGGTAACCTGGATACCAGTCTTTATATAATTCATTAGGTGCTGGATTTTAATATTCGTTTCACTTATATTACATATACTGCCATTCAAAAGTTTGGGGTCAGAAAGCTTTTTAAAGTTTTTAATGCTCACCAAGGCTGCATTTCTTTGATCAAAAATACAGTAAAAAACAGTGAAATATTATTACATTTAAATGAACAGTTATCTATTTAAATATAGTTTAACATTTCTGTGATGCAAAGCTAAATTTTCAGCATCATTACCCCAGTCTTCAATGTCATTTTATTATCAATGTTAAAAATACTGTAGTTAGCTGCTTAATAGTTTTGAATTTGTTTTAAAATACATATTTTGTTGAGGATTGTTTGAGTAATAGAAAGTTTAAAAAACAGCATTTATTTGTAAAATAAATATTTTTGTACCAAAGCAAAAGTCGTTTCTGTGACTTTATTTATATATCTTTTATAGTGCATATTTTTACTTTTTTTCCCTTAAAAAACGACCCCACCCTTTATAATAATAATAATAATATATTTTCTTAATATTTTTGCACCAATATACAGTATGTGTCTTTTTTATTCTGTCATCTTATAATAATAATAATATATATTTAGGATCCTGAAAATACCTGCTGTGAAATCAGCTTTAGAAATGGCCATGAGGAGTTGTCAAAAATGTCATTGAATATGAAATTTAATTTGCAACAATTTTTATTTTTGTTTTAAGCATAAAGCTTATACAATACACACACACATATATATATATTAGTGCTGGGCAATGATTAATCGCGATTAATCGCATCCAAAATAAAAGTTTTTCTTTACATAA
>JAUCMS010000045.1:16266348-16282851 GCA_032357445.1 Enteromius radiatus
TATTTTGGATGCGATTAATCGCGATTAATCATTGCCCAGCACTAATATATATATATATATATATATATATATATATAGTATATATAAAATATTGTATACATAACATGATGTAGTAAATAATAAAATAAGGCATGTGTGTGTGTGTGTGTGTGTGTGTGTGTGTGTGTATATATATATATATATATATAGCATTACTAATATATAGACAAATTTGTATGTATTTCTTTTTTTAAGTCTTTGGAGGAGGAGGAGCAGCAATCTTGTTCAGTGGTCCCTGCAGTCCATCAATCCGCCATGAAGAATAACTGCACTCCCAGCCTTTGTCAGGCTCACTATTTCAACACTTGGACACGGCCACCGCAGGGGCCATCAAGTACTCATATATTTGTATCCTCCATCTAACCCACAGGTGTAGCAGAGGTGATTGTGTTGGTGGGAGGGAGGCAGGCGATCGGTATGAACCAGCGCTCTCTGACGGCCGTCACCTGCTTCAACCCTCAGAACGGCAAATGGTATCCTCTTGCCAGCCTACCATTCTACGACCGCGAGTTCTTCAGCGTCATCTCCGCCGGGGACAATATTTACCTGTCAGGTACGTCAGCTTTTGGAGGGAAGGTCGTGTATCAACAGAACAGACTCTGCGGTCACTTCCCAGACAGTTTTTGCAGTGATCTGATGAAGGATCACCAGTGCGATTACATTAATCTGCATCCACCGACCACGCAATATCAAAACATGTATTGCTCTCAATGCCAGATAAATGCAACAAACCCTTTATCAAGGTCACGCTTCCGTCCGGCTTATTTTGGTACTTGCCGAGGTCGTGTTACAAGTGTTGGTGTCCGTGCTGCATCAGTAAACAGTCGTAAATTTATTCCCCAAATTTCAACATTGACATTGTGCAATGTCAAGGCGTGATGGTGGGTGGTCTTGTTTCCAGGTGGTACGGAGTCAGGGGTGACAGTGGCAGATGTGTGGTGCTACATGTCTCTTCTGGACAACTGGAACCTGGTGTCCCGGATGACTGTCTCTCGCTGCAGGCACAACAGCTTGGTGTACGACGGGAAACTCTACACTATCGGAGGACTCGGGGTGGCTGGAAACCTAGACCATGTGGAAAGGTAATTTGTCCTGCAGTTAACTAGCTCGGGGGAAAATTAATGCACAGATGCGTTATGGTGGTTTTTTCAGATGATTCATATTGCGCATTTACACTCTGAGCTGAAAAAAACCTGGATATTCTTAGAAACTAGCGGCATTATTTTAAATTCATTCATGCAATAGTTTTTGCTAATAATATTTTGAATGAGATTTTCTGATTTTAATGTTAGTTAAATTGTAGTAATTCTGTAGTGTTTTTGTCATTAGTATTGAGTACCTTAGTATCTAAGCTTCCATAAAATATATTTTATATTTTATTAAAATCCATATTAAACAAATTAGCCACCTCGTAAAATATGTATGAATTCTCATTACCACTAAATATTGCATTACTGAGAAAAACTTCCATACTTTGTAAAGACTTAGTAGACCTGTTGCAGCTTATTTTGCAACTTCATTTGTCAAAAATCTGAAGTTTGTATTAAATTGCATTTTAACTTCTTTTACGACGCTCACAAACTGGTTTAAAAAGAGGGACACGTAACATAAGAAGGACGCAGAGATCAATTTAACCAGTTATTATCTGGTCACAAGCTTCAAGTAAGTAAAAATCAAAAACAAGAGAAAAATGACACACACACTTCGACAAGCACAAATCAACACAGCAAAAAGGGCCTCCCAAGACGCGCACGAAGCTGGACGGCGGCATCCCTGAAGCTTCTTAATCAGTGCGAGTCAAGCTCAATAAGAGCAGTAAAAAAAGATGACTGTGGCAGGACACATGCTGGAGTGAGGAACACAAAAAAAGAGGAACCCCACATAACTCCAACTTCCACCTTATATCCCATCCAGTCCTCCTTAACCAGCAACAGGTGTAGAGGGGCAGAGCTCAACCTCGGAAAAGCAGAACAATCAAATCAATCCAAGCAAAAAACACATATACCATTAACCAAGGATCATGACACTTCCTAAATGAAATCAGCTGTGCCTGGAGATTCCCGTCCCTGCTTGTTAACCCTAAAACCAATAACAAATTCCCCAGCATCAGATATCATCCATAACAAACGCTGGAAAATTTAAAGTCAGCATGATTTGTGATTGATTTTGTGGGGAAAAAAAAAAATATATATATATATATTTTCTTTTTAGTGCTAAATCACCATAACGAAGAGCAAAGGATTACCATTAGATGTTAAACTGATGTTTTATCATTCTAGTGCTGTTACAAAGACAAACAATCCTCCTTATGAACCAGCTAAATGATTTGTTTTTTCTAGCAAGCTTTCATGCTATTCCTCATTAGCAGTACACAAACCGCGTGCAAAATCAATTGTGCTGTCAACATTATAATTACAGCTTATGATCAATAACAGTTAGCTTCCACAGTGATTCTTTAATTAACACTCGGAAATTTTGTTTAAGAAAAGTTAAGAAGAAAGTTTTCTAGTAATTACCACTTATTTATATTACTGGATTGGGCGTGTGTGTGTGTGCTCGCGTGTGTGTGTGCGCATGTGTGTGCTCTCAAATAAAGCTGCAAGTTATTTTCTTTCTAGATTTGTTGTTATTCCTCATTATCATTACACAAAATGTGTACAAAATCTATTGCTTTGTCAATAGATCAATATCAATTTGCTTCCACAATGTTTCCTTTATTAACATTCAGAAAGTCCAGCTTAAAGAAAATACAGAGTTTTTTGTAATGATGACTTCATAGTGCCATGCTCTATGGAAGAATATGTGTAGCAATATTAAAAATGACAATGCATTTCTTATTTAAATTTACCTTTCCATTACCCCACATGTGCAAAGTTTGGTGCAGTAGGAACATGAAAATGAAATAATATTAATCTTAATATGTAAATTGCATAATTTTAATGCTGTATAAGTTGCAAAATGAAAATGAAAATGTATAACCCAAATTGATCTGATATGTGTAACATGTCCAAGCAGAAACTGTAGCAAAATTATCATTTAAATGTTATTTGTCCGAAATGCATTTAAACTAAAAGTTAGGAAACTTTCAATTGCATTTTCATCATGACGCCATGAGATATTTGTAACAAAATACAATGCGCCCTCGTCAGCTTTTTGTCTGCTTCATGTATCCGTACCGTAATACTACAAATAGACGTAACACACTTCCGCCAATCCCCGCCTTGAAGCAGTGATTGACAGAGGGTGGGCGTGGTCAGCTCGGAATGCATTTTCAAAGAAATTTGTCATTTTGAATATTACATTGCCGTTTTGTATATTGCTACACATATGCCTCCATAATGGTCAAGATCAATACGATCTTTCTGAAATGACTTGAGTGTAGCTAAACCAAGTCAACCAACTAGTAGGGCTGTGCGATATCGTTCAATATATTCATGCGCATCTTGTCAGTAAAGCCGGTTCTTTGATTAGCGATAAATCTCCATCAGCTATTTTCAAACGGACCGCCAGTTCGTTCACAGAGCCGTGGATCAGTGACAAGCTACGCCAATGAATCACTCACGAAAGTGAACACGATATTGCGTAGATTGTCACTGATCTGTGGCTTTGTGTATTAACTAGCGGTCCATTTAAAAACAGCTGATGGAGATTTACCACTAATCAAAGAACCAGGTTTACTGACGAGATGCGCAAAAATATCGATATATATATATATCGCGCAGCCCTACCAACTAGTTATGTGAAGCACTGCATTGTGGGAAATATACGTGCACGACTATCTCTTCATCTGCTCGTGTCTCATATGAATGTGTTTAACTTCTTGGAGTGGGACTGGGAAACGGTCTGATGCTCCAATAGCGGGCGGCACAGGAGGGCAAGATTAAACAGGGCAGTCAAAAAAACATTATGGCCAGTATTATAGGAGCCCGCCGCAGCTCATTACTGGCCTGAAAGGAGCTCAGGAGTCCCTATCAGCGCATGAGTCTGTCAAAACCAGCCTATAATTTGATATTTCTCTTTAATGTCCATCATATTATGACGCAGCGACTTTCCCCCCGACACCTTTGCGCTTAATAACCCAAAACTTCCTTCCCTGCATACAATCATATTATATGGATTAGTTTATGTACTGTATAAAGCCCTCAAGCGTTCCAGACATGTGTGTAGGTATGTATGCTGAGTTCCTTCACCCAGCGGAGCGCTTCAGTCTGTATGCGTTCCATGTGAAATCGATATCATAACTCAACGCATCACCGTTATATTCTCATTATTGTGAGTTTAGCTGACTGCATGTCTCAGCAGCACCACGGGGATAAATATTTACTTTTGTACTTTTTGTATTTACTTTTATAGCATGCTATTCGAGTTTTACAAGCTCAACACCTTGAATATTTGATTTGAGTTTGAAGCCAGGGATTTGCGGATGGGTTATGTTGTACGCGAGTCAATGCTAGGATCTGGTCACCAGAGATGAACCAACACTCTTCACATGCCAGCTGATCTTACTGATGAAGTCATTTACAGCGTGTCGGCACTAAACTAACACTGAGATGTGGACGGGTTGATGTTGTAGAGAGATGATGTGCTGCTTGATTAATGTGATGAAGGCTGTTTAGCATAAAATAGTCAGGAGTGTGGGTACTGTGTGATGGTTTGGTACTGAGCAGAGCTGTAATAACTAATCGATAAATGTAATAATAAACTCTAATATTAATAATGATCAGCAACAAATTAGTACTTAAACTGTGCATGACGGATGCTTAGCAGCAATAGCACTTTATTTAATATGGAAGTACAGTAATCACATGCAAATGAGTAAATATTTGGACATGCTGAATGTTGTTGAACGCTATAATCATCAATATATTACTGATGCTGTCACTGATGGCAACTAATAGTAAAAATACATTTGCTTATTAATATTTAGATTAATTTGAAATGGATATATATATATAAGAAAAATGTTGCTTAAATATATGTACTGTATGTCTGTGTATTTCTAAATGCATAATAAATATACACAGTACACAGCAACATATTATGCAAACAAAAAAGTTTATTTTGAAAGTGATTAATCGTTTGACAGCACTAATATAAATATAAAATGTGTATGTACAAATGTAATTATTAAAGGTCAAAAATATAATTATTGCGTATTTATTAATATTTTATTTTATTTAAATAGGTAATATAACTTTATAATAAAATATAATAAAAATATATTTTTACTTTATTTATAAATATAAACATAAAATAAAATAAAAGTTAACATTTTGTAAAGTATTAATGTTAAATACTGGCATTCAAATTTATAAATGAATATCATTATTAATTTTAAAGTTAAATCAGTTAAAATGTATAAATCATTTTAAATATTCATATATAAATTCAGGCTTGAATTTTATTATCATTTACTTATGTTTTTTGTGTCCAGCATAAATCATCTCCAGCCTAGAAACACCACTGAACCTTGCATTACCGAGACAAATGTGCCCATATGCCATGTTTTTAGTCCACCTTTGATGAAAAATATATTCTAAATAAAGTCTAGTTCCATCTCTCTTGCCCTCCTTCGATCTCTAACCTGCCTTGTTTGTGGCCCTCCATCTGTCTTACGGTATGCTTTCATGCTCTGAGCTGTGAAATCATTCCCACTCAGAAGCATGTCTTCAGTGAGGCGACTGTTCTGCCACCCAGCATGACCGCATCGGGCGGCTTCTGTCCCAGGGTCATGCTACTAGCTATGTCGTTGCCATGAAACAGCGTTTACATTTCATTTCTGCATTTTTGTTTGTGCACAGACAAACTGTTAAGTGCAGCTGATTGCAATTCCAAAACAAATAAAAGCAATGCTTTCCCTCCACCCCTAAACTCCGTTCTGAGTTTAATGAGCTCATATAGATAATACAGCCAAATAGCTCTGGAATATTTTATATAATTGCTGAGTTCATTCAGATAATGAGTGCAACAACACAGAGCATTAGAGCGGAGATCGGTGCATAAAGCATGACCTCACATGCTCTGCACTGCTGTTTCTAACACTTTTAAAATCTAACTCTGCTTCTTGATTTCCTGGGTTGTTTGTGCAGCTGAGGCTTCGCGTTATTACATGCTTTTTGTTGTTTAATATGCCCTCGTGGTTCTTTTGTTCTTGCTTTATATCTTTTTAATTCATGGAAATGAGATGAAATCTTGTATAGATAAAGAACCATTCATATTAAAATAACACAGGCATAAATAAATAAATAAATAAAGATTTTAAGAGTTTCAGGTTTAAATTGATGTGAATACTTTAGTTACTTTAACTGCTCTCCATTTTTCTTTACCCTTTTAGCTTTCACTAGCTCATTTAAATGGCCCTGAAGTGTGATAAATTAATTTTTAAAGCGCAATTATTTCGTGTAGTTTCTAAATTAATATGAGCTCATTAAACTGCATTCATAATAATTATAAAATGATTAACAAAACGGTGTAGTTTTAAATGGAGCATAGCTTGTGACATTCAGGATATGTCAACTTAATAATGTACTGGTGACAAAACAATAATATATGTTCTTATAAATGTATATATTTATATAAAAATAAATATGCATTTAAATCCATATATATATATATATATATAAGAGAGATGTAGGTGCACCTATATAATATAATTATCACGTAAGTGTTAGAAGTATGCTGACATTAAATAAAATTGTAAAGAAATATTATGAAATAGTTATATATAAATGCATAAAACCATGGCACAATGTAATAATTCATATAAACAAGCTTTTTTACATAACTTTGATAATATATATATATATATATGGATAGATAGATAGATAGATAGATAGATAGATATGTGTATATATATATATATATATTTGTGTATATAATAAAAATTATATATATATATATATATATATGCATCCTGAAAATATTTGATATATAGAAATATACTTGATACTCAAGTCTTCATATTGTATGCTGTGTTGTTTCTAATGCACATTTGTTTTGTTTCAAGGATTTGTGGCAGTTTAATTACAAAATAAGTGTATATACAGTAGTTCAAATAGTAAAATCTGCTTTGTTGTTTTGTTGAGGGAGACGCTTCACTGGTAGTCCCAGATATACATTGAGGCTGTACTCCATTAGACACCATCACAGGTGTGACAAATGAATGGATGCCTTACGGCCTCATCTCATGCTGGCTGGCCTCTGAAAAGCTCTATGCTCCGAGATGAGAGATCCCCCCCGAGGGTCTATTCACTTCCACTCCGGCCAATGCTCAGCGTCCCTCCACAGAAACACTTTGACAGTAATCCTGTTACCTATTGTCCTGTAACCTGAAGAAGCTGTCAGGCCCTTCAGTGCACCCTACTGAGATCACACTCACAGTCCACACAAATGGACGCAGACTGGACTTTTTGAACCCTTTTAGTATTTCAATTGAAACTAAATGAAAGTGTAAAGTGTTGCATTTTTCAAATTAGCGGCTGTAGTTTTTGGATATTTAGTAAAAGATAATAAGCCTATTTTTGTTTCTGTTTTTTATAGCTAAAATATAACTGAATATTTTGATTACAAAATTAAAAGTAAATAAACGAAAAACTTAAACTAAAAGAAACACAAAGAAAATGTGTGTGTGTGTGTGTGTGTGTGTGTGTGTGTGTGTGTGCGTGTGTGTGTGTGTTAAATATCTGTATTGTTTTTTCCTAACTTTTGGGGAAAAAAGTAATTCAAGTTAAACTTAACTATCCTTAATATTATTTATTAAATATTTCTAGAACTGATTAGTAATTGTGTGTATGTATGTATATATATATGTATATATGTGTGTGTGTGTGTTAAATATAAATATAAATTAATATGTTAAATTAAATACAAAGCATTAAATATAAAATCTAACCTTTTTTGGGGGGGGGGGGGTAATTCAAGGTAAACAAAATATTTCTAAAATGGCTTAGTAATTGTGTGTGTGTGTGTGTGTGTGTGTGTGTATATATATATATATTCTATAAATGTCTAAAATAACTGAAAAAAGGAAAAATATGTAAGAAAAAAAAGATATATATGTTTTTATATATGGTATATATGTGTTAAATATAAATATAAATTAATATATTAAATTAAATATAAAGGGTTAAATATAAAATCTGATATACACTCTGGTCATATATGTTACAAGTATTGTTTGCTTTTTTTTAGCTTTTAGTTTAGTTCACGTTTAATTTTTGTAAGTTATTTTGGTACTTCAGAATAAACCTAATGTGCGTGTGTGTGTGTGTGTGTGTGTGTGTGTCTGCGCGCATATGCACATTACTGTAGGTTTAGTCTAAAGAAGTACTAAAATAAGTCAAACTAAAAACTGAACTAAACTATATGTTTAACTCCTTTACATTTTCTTATAGTAGCTGCTCATGTAATATCACAGTTATGATCAGTGTGTGTGTGAGGGTGAGGGTCATGTAGCGCGGGCTGCGTTCCCTCACACCCCGCTGTGATAATCCAGCACACGGTGGGATTAAGAATCTTCAGAGCTCCATCACCCACTGCGCCCGCTCCCTGTCCCCTGCCTCTCCTTCCTTCTGCTGGTGTGGAAAATGAGTATGAAGAGGAGCCAAAACCTCCCTAAACCCCTTCTCTAATTACAAACCTCTCCGATCGCGTCTCCTCAGCCCCGGCTCCATACGCGTGACCGCGGGCAGCATTCGATCGCCAGCCTCCTGGAGCGAATCGCTCGGCGGGCGGCCCGCTCCCTCCGACTCACTTCACTGAGCTTGTGGCCAGAAAAAGCTTCATCTTCCTCCATCATCTCAGAAAGGGGCATATTTAGTCCTGGTGGGCATCTAATGAGAGGAATCTGGGCCTCTCATGGAATATGTATTCGTAGCATCCCAAAAGAGGAACGTGTACGTCTCTCAAAGCATTGAATTATGATTGAAAGATTATTGTGGCAGAGTAAGTGAGATTTTTAGACATATTTATTTTTTTCTAAATATATACATTTATATATGCATAATAAATATACACATATATATTACAAAAAAATTTATTTTGGGTGTGATTAATTGCAAATTAACTGTTTGATGCCACATATATGTGTATATTAAGTAACTGACAACACACACAAAACAAATATTATATATAGATATATATATAAGTGTGTGTGTGTTAAATATAAAATATTTCATTTCTTTTATCAAAACACCTATATTGATTGATTTGGTTGGTTAGTATTCACAAATCACAAATATATATATTTAAATATACATATATAAAATGCAGCTGATGATGATTTCATCATTGCATATTGTCATATTGTAGCTGATTCTGAATAAGCTGGAGGCTTGTATAAATCATGGCACTGGCAACAACCATTAAGCCCGTTTGTTGACTTTGTGGTCAAAGTTTCTTTCCATAATAAGCAGCAAATATTGCACATATGCACGCAAACCCAGAATATACACTGGAGATGAAGTTTGTGGTGCTTATGAAACTTATGGCAGCTTTTTTAAACTTTTTATCAGTGCACAGTTCACACCGGACATCTGAGCATACTCTTCTAGTATTTGGCCATGCCTGAGGTCAGTGGGAACCTTTTAGCTTTCGCCCCATTTGAAACTGCAAGGTTTACTTCATGAACAAAGACATAAAACAGATCAAATATTTCAAAAAGTGCATAATGCTCCCGTATTTGGTCAAAGTACAACCTCCCGCGTGTTCACAGAGGCCCTGAGTATTCACCGACCCCGGATCAGCTGTCATGTGTGCAGGGACGGGGATATATTTCGGCTGCACCCACGGAGGGTATTAGGTTGGTGGAAGTAATGGATGTCTGAGCGAGACTGTGTACCATCAGCCAGATAAATGACTGGCTGATGGTTTGGGAGATTTCCAAGTTGCACCGGCAGGCAACTCATTTCTCTTGTTCCTCCCTGCTTTCCCTCTGCCCCTCCAGCTGTGGAAAGACCAAGCTTGCTGAAGGAAGATACGGCTCGTGCTCGAGAAACAGAATGATGGACGGAGCCAGGGGAGAGATTAGGAATAGCTTCAGTTTTCTCTGGGAGATACAGTATGTGGGTTGTGATGTCATGAAATATTATTTGCGCTGTTTTTATAAATAAATGAATAGTTTGTGATGGATTGGTGTGGAGATCAGGTTTGTATGGTGCAGCGTTGGCTCGTTGGCGTGGAATTTCTGATTTTGAAATTCCAAAATAATTCAAACATTTGCTTTAATAGAGTACTTTGAGTTTTTACTAGTTTGTAAGTATGACACAGTGATTTGAGGGAGCAATTATTCTGGCTGACCTAGAGCTCAAATTAACTTAAATGGCATGTTTCTTTTAATTTCACTTTCTGACAATTGTGACTTGGTTACTTGTCCGACAGATTTTGCTTCAAATATGAGACGGTTGGGTCTTTTTATTTAATTGTATTTATTTATTATTACAAATATTTTGAAGAAATATATATTTTTAAGGAAAAAATATATATTATACAGAAAGGATACAGTAAAGACATTTCAAATGTCCCCTTTAAATCAGTGAAAGTCTCATTAAAGGCATCAAACCCACAGTCACAGGCTATTCTTTTGACGTGGTCTGCGTCTGTGAATCCTGTACCTTCTCCACCAGCAGCACTCGGGTGTATGGTGAACACCGCTTCATTCAGCACATAATGAAAATGGAAGCACGGGTGGGTAATGAAGTCTTAGACGAGCTTCCGTGGCCGCTACCGCTCACGCCGTGAGCTTTGGTAATTGGCGCATGACCTACTCTGCCATCGAGTTGTAATGTCACAATTTGTGTGTGATGCACAAATCCAATTAAGTCGGAGTGCTGTGCCGAGTTCTCCTGATGGAGGCTCAAGGTGCCCTCCGCAGCGATACTGTGTGTGTAGACGCCACTGGAAGCCTGGAAGAGCCACATCGCAAATTGGTGAGATCAGAGAGATTATTAGACACATCCGTGTGGGCTGATCGTGCCGGCCCTTTAAGAGCAGATTAGAAGAAGTTAACAGATGAAATGAACATCTCGTGTGTACTGCAGACCAAGCTAAAAAGCTGATTTTTATCCGCCAGGATGCAAAATAGTGTTAAGATAGGAGGAAGTTGTAGATGGATTAAACATTTTTTACGCCAACGCTTGGAAAGATAAAGAGTTTTGTTTGAAACACTTAATTAAGGCAAGGTGAAATGGAACACTAGTCAACAAAATCAACAGTTACTCTCCAGGAATTGATAATACAATATTAATCTGTAAAACTGTATATTTTAAGCACATGGTATATGTGTGCGATTTTAAATAAATGTAATTAATCTTAACTTAATCTGTAATTTTTTTATAATTTATATAGACTAAATATTTTAAAGCATATATTTGTCTTCCAAAGAACTACATTACTATGTCTAGACAGGAAAGAAGCTGCTGATTTAAAAAATTACTAAAAATTTTATTTTATTTTCTGAGTAAAAATGTATTTATTTTTATTATTGTATTTTTAAAATGAGTTAACATTACAATGTCCATTAATATCTGGATTTAAAAAAATATTTATATTATTTTATTTTTAATTTTATTATAGTATTTTTAAAATGAGTTAACATTACTATTTCCATTTATATTTAAATTTACATTTATAAATATATATTTTATATATATAATTTGATTTGATGTGATGTTTGAGTGAAAAGGTGTAATTTTTCTTCCAATAAATTGGGGGGGGAAATCTAATCAGTTTATGTTTCAAGTAAATTTGAATGATTTCACATAATAAAGACACAGTAATGATGTTATTTTGCATCAGATATTTGGTATACGAGCATCCTTCCCTTTCATATATACTGTAATAAGCACAGGCTTCAGCTCCAATTTTCTGTCCTTGATTATCACACTAAAGATTAAATGGCCACTAAATCACTAATGCCCTAAATATAACATGTCCCAAGTTACATTACAGGAGTTGTTCTGTTTTTTTTCTGAATCATTTTTCTGGTCTAGGATCAGGTTTCTGTTTTCTTCTGCTTGCTTTCTTCTGTGAATGCAGCGTGACATTGTAAGAATAATACGTTTGCACTTTTGTCAGAAGCTTTTATTTTGTTTTTGTAAGTTTGATATTTGAACCTAAACTTTAATGTATAATTAAACACTGTATAAATAAATTAAATAATTAACCAAGTTACATATCCCCTTTGGAGCCTGTTAATTTATTGATATGACACAGATTTCTGTCAATATTCTTGACCAAAGTGTAGAAGCTCTAAAGAATTAATTTGGAGACTATCAGCAGCACAGCAGATAACACACACCGTAATTAAGCTGTTCAGAGACGCTTTGTGCTCGGCTTGATTTCCTTTGCATTTTTAAATTTGTTTGCTCTTTGCACTTTGGTTTTAGTTTTATGGAGTTTATCATTTATAATTGTGTTCACTTTTTCTTAGCAGGCCCGTAGCCAGCCTAGTGCAAGGGGGGGGGGGTTCTTTTTTTTAAAAAGTGGACATTTTTTCCTCACTATTTTGTATTTGAGTATTTACTCATTTTGTATTTAATTTTGAGGTTTAAATGCTGCATTTTAGTGATATTATGATAGCAGCTTGTCTGATGTTATCATAATGTGCATGCTTTTGATGCACATTTCGATGGGCTTATTTTATTTTATGTTTTATGTAACAATTATTCATGATAAACTTCATTCGAATGCTGTCTACACCGCTTATAGACACTAGACAGCATTGTCTATGGTTAATAGAATAATTTAATACATTTACTAATTTAATATAATAATTTAGTAATTCAAAATGAAATGTTAATAAATCCTAATACTATGCATGGTCAAGCAGGTTTGTTTACGCATTGAACTAGTCATTCTTTCGATGGATTAACATTATTTAACATAATAAATTCACAGATCCATCAGATAGGCTACTGTCTGTTAATGTTCATTTAAGATGTTACAGACTTGTCATAGCCATTCAGGCTGCTCAAGAAAAGGCACAAGAGAACTATTCTGTGTGTGATGTGGGGTTAACGATTAGCTAACGTTACCACTTAGCCTTAGCAATTTGATCTTGAGGTAGTATATATATATATATATATATATATATATAACAGACTTACTCTATTCTGCGATAATGGTGATAATCTGGTGCTGATGCCTGCTTTCTCTCCCGTCTCCCCTGCCCTTTTCCAACCATATTATACACCGCTGGATGTGGCGGGTTTTATTATTGTTTTGTAATAAAGTGTTATTTTAAATAATGGCCAACAATTTTACGTTTTTAAAAAATAATAATAATAAAAAAATAATAATAATAACAAAAAATTCTGGACCTTTGGCAGTGGGGGGTGGGTCGTTCTGCTTAGGGGTGGGACACTTTTTAGGCAATTCTAGATTTGATCCTACTCCAGTAGTCATGATTTTATTCCAAAATGATTCTTTGTAATTTTTATGTTAATTATTCAGTGGTGTATTAATATATATATATATACACACACACACACACACACACTATCTATCTACATATATCTCTCTGTGTCTTTGTTTTTATCAATTTATGTATTTACATTTTTGTTATATAAAATACAAAATATAGGATTTATACTTAGTATAGTTTTAAATATAATATTAATAATAATAATATATATATATATATATTATTTGTGCTGAATTTAATTACATCCTGTTGAGAAAATTAATATGAATATTTTTTTCAGTTTTATTTTACATATATATGTATTTATTTATTTAGATTTTAAAGATGCTTGTATTTTTCAATATATACACACACACACATACATACATACATTTTTTCAGCCAGCATTTATTTTGTTCTTAATTTATTTTATTTTTTTTATAGCATGTCTTAATATTGTTTTGAGACATATATTTGAGTCTGAGATATATACGTTTGATGTTCAAAATAACACACCACATTCAAAATAACAATATTAAACTTGACTCTGATAATCTACAATACACAACAGCACATCTAGCAAGGGACACAGTCCTGTCATTCATCTCTAGATCTTTAATAGCTTGTGTCACAGCAGTTTCTCAAGACGGCAAACTGCTGGAAAACGATCTTTATCTATTGACCTTTATAAAGACCTCAGGAAGCAAAGGTCGCCTCTTTTCTGAAGAGAATTGGCGAGTTGTATTTGTGGCAGGAGCAGGACTATACGACGCGGCTGTCATCCCGCACAATTAACCTCTGATCCCAGTGACAGAAGCAGCGTTTGTAACCGGACGAATGCAGAGAAGCCTGTCACAGAGTCTTTGCCCAGCCGTTCTGAGCAGAAACTAAAGCCAAACGTGCTGTAAGCGATGTTCATGCTGAGATTGTGACATCACGGCAGCCGTTTATTGTGCTGACTACTTCCCAATAAATACAGAAGTTTAATGGCGGCGTGAGGAAGCTGAAGCCTTCAGTGATGTCTCTGTGAGGGGCCGTAACCTCAATTACAAACCGCTTTAGCGTGCGTGAAACAAGATTCAGACTGCAAATTAAGTCCATCAAATGCTGTTTATTTATTGTGACGGGCCACAGAGGGTGAGAAAACGTCTTTTTCTGCCAACAAAATGCTTCCTTTCAAAAAACACACATCTGTTTTAATGCATTTACCTCTCTGAATAGAGCTAAGCATGCTTTGATTGTACAGAACAGGGCTTTATTGTTCGTTTAATGTAGGAAACTTGACTTGAAACGTTTTGGTAAACTGAAATTGTGTTGTAGGGTTAAGATTAATAACACATGGTAAAATAAAAGTGAACTAAACATTCAAACTATGTATGAAGCCTTATATTATATTATATGATGACAATATATTAATATTTGATTTATTCTTTGATCAAAATCCACATAAGAACAGCTGCTTTACTGCTGTTTTGAGTTAATTTGACAACTGCCTAAAATTAGTGTAGTGGTAAGAATTGCTGAAATTAAAGCTAAATAGAAATCAAATAAATAAATGGCACACTGTTAAAAAGACAGAGATTTTAACTGTAAAAACACCTGTTAAATGGTTAATGTTAAAATAATTACCAGAATTCCCTGCATTGCATTACAAATTTTGTTTGAATTTGATGTTTTTTATTATTTTTTGATGTGTTTATCTCCCCTGTGTGCCTCAACACACTAAAAGAGCAAGCTAAAAGAGCAGATCGCGGGTGGTACGTCTTTGTGGGGAATTTCCTTGTGGCTCCTCCTTCCACCGGGGCTCTGCTACCAATGGAGCTGCCATTGGGCAGTCTGGACCCTTGAAAGGGGTACCAGCTGTACCTTCGGTGCTCCTCCCAGTGACCGGATGTCGATTGCTGCATCGGAAGGAGAGTCAGAAGGTTCTGGAGGATGAAGTTACAGCCGGCGTGGAGTCCACTGGGTGTTCCGCTGCACTGGATACAGATCCAGAACTGACGGCTATGTTTGCCCAGGCCCACCGAGGCTGGATGATTGGTACTTAGGGGTGGCTTGCGCGGTACCTTTCTACCTGGAAGTACATGAAAAGCTCACCAGAACGTGGACGGCACCTTTCAGAAACCGATCTGGTGGCTCTTCCTCCTTCACCACTCTTGACAGCAGTGCAGCTAGGGGGTATATGGGGCTCCCTCCGGTGGAGCGGCTGCTAGCGGCACTACTGCTGGGCAGAGAGATCCTCTGCTCTCCTTCCGGGCCTGCAGGCACTTGTCGGCTCTGATCAGAAGTGCTTGTGCAGCCTGTGGAGAAGCTGAATCTGCAGTATGTACTACGGCATTGTTGCAAGTCCATCAGGCAAAGGCACTGAAGGATCGGCACGGGGGTGGTCCTGACCTGGAAGTTCTCCGTGAACTCCGTACTGCTTTGGACCTCATGCCTTGATTGACAAAGGTCACGGCACGGTCTCTGGTTTGTGCGATGTCCACTGTGGTGGTCCAGGAGCACCATCTGAGGCTGTGTCTGGCTGACGTGAGTGAGACAAACGAGACAAGCTTCTTGAATGAGATATGGCGTTGGCACGTGGCACCTCAATGACAGATATTTGTAGAGCTGCGGTCTGGGTGACCCCTAGCACTGTGTTCTCACGTCAATCAGGTAGAAGCACTGAGAGGCCCGGTTTCGGGTCGGCTTGTTAATTTCTCCAGAGTGGCCATGTAGTAGACCCTGTTGAGTTCCTCCATCCCCTTTGGCTGCCAGATGTGGCGAAGCATCTGGCGCCAGGCCCTCACTCGATGAATCCTTGAGAACCAATAGAGGGCGGAGTCCATGTGAGGTACCCAGAGAGGACCCCATGTGTGTACTCCACAGTCCTTAGAGCCCATGTAGACTCCTGCCATCTAAGAGGGTTTAATCACCTCCTATATTCCATATGCACTGAAATACTGTCCATATGTGTATTCATCCTGAGACCTCCTACGGGAAGTCTGGACCAGAGGTGTGGACTCGAGTCATGAATTTGATGACTTTAGACTCGACTTGACAAAATATAAAAAGACTTGCAACTC
>JAUCMS010000045.1:16282951-16297997 GCA_032357445.1 Enteromius radiatus
GACTTGACTCGGGACTTGAGGGCAATGAATTGAGACTTGCTTGTGACTTGCCAAACAATGACTTTGTCCCACCTCTGGTCTGGACTTCCGTACATCTCTGTTCAAATGAACGGGGACGTTCCCAATATTTATTCATTGACGTGTTTTCATACACGCGAAGGAGACTGGTCTCTCGAAGCAAGATCCCAATTCGTCGGTCGTATCCGACGTGACGTCTTCATTCTCTTCTTCAGGGAACGAGGGTTACATACGTAACTGAGACATTCTCTATATTTGTTTTTATGTTTTTATGCTAGATGCCATGTATTATTTTCTAATAACAAAGACGGTGATGAAAGCGGTCAGACTTTGTGTTATCCTTGACAAGTTGAGAGGAATCTTGTTTTATTGTCCAAAATAAAAAGTAACATTCTTTCTGTAAATAAAATAGTTTTAAAACTATGAAATATGTTGAATTCTACATCCATATAATATATGTGGATTAAAGCTGGAGAGACTGTGTTACAATGATTTTACCCCAGAAAAGAGTGTAATTAGGCATGACGTGATGCTGAAAACCCTCTTAACTGCTGTAAAATCATTAGAATGGCCTCTCAGGGCTCATTTCTTTTATAAAACGGCAACAGCAGTAAAATGAAAGACGGTAATAATTATGAATTAAATGCACTCATAGCTATATGTTTGTTATGTGAACTGTGCTTGCTGTGCGGTTGCCAAGTGTTGCTATGCAGATCCCAGAGTCTTCTATGAATCTCAAGCAATGTTATTATTGAAAACTACATTTAAAACAAATGTGATTTTGCTCACTGAATTAAAACCAAAATAAAATATAGATGTTTAATGAAAAATTTAAAATAGAAATGTTGCCTTGGCAACTAACTGAAATTAAGTAAAAATTTTAAAATGACTCAAACTAAAAACTGGGGGAACATAATATTGGCATAAGCACATAAAATAATAATAATAATAATAATAATATTAAATAAAAATTAAAATAAATGTAAATGAAAAACTAACAAATAAAATGCATTTCAGTTTTTCTTTTTTAATAAATCTGCAAGAATTCCAACAATTCTGTGTTTTCTGTCAATATGGGTGCTGTGTGGAAATTAATGAGGAAAAAAATTACTTAAGTGATTTTAGCAAATGGCTGCAATATAACAAAGAGTGAAAAATGTAAGGGGGTCTGAATATTTTCCGTACCCACTGTATGTATAAATATATATAGGCAAGAAAATATAAAAGATGAGTAAAAATTACTGAAGAAAAATTAGTTGCTACTACAATGACTGAAATTAAAACTGAAAAAAAAAAAAAAAACATTATGACTATTAAATACAAGTATTAAAATATTTCATGTTTTAAAATGATAAAAAATAGAACATATACAAAATAAATACTATAAACTAAAATACAAAAAGTTTAATTCATAGATTTACTAAAACATAGATTTATTAAATCAAATCTAAATAGAAATAAAAAATAACAAAATGACTAAAAATAAATGCTAATGCTTAAAGTAAAATTGTAAAAAATCTCATAATAATATAAATGAATAATAAAGTGACACAGATGTTCAGTTTGGAAAACACTACTAACAATCACAGTAAAAGACTAATGATCTCTGTCATCATGGTGCATTAACAAACAGTTCACTGTGCATTCTGATGCTGTTAAATCTAGCACAGATCATTTGCCTAATGCTGTAAAAATCCCTCAAATAATGAGAGGTCACAGACGCCCTAGACGTGTGGATGTTTATGCCGCTAGCTCCGCAAGCGCAACCAACTTGACCCTTGAGCGCAATGATGTAGCGAAGATATATACCTGAGAGGGACAGCAGATAAAGAGCTTCGTCAAGGACAGGAGGAAGGATAAGGTCAGACAGGAGCTCAGAAGTGCCATTCTCTGGTTTTATCAGAGCAAAGGCGTGGAGATTTCTATTCATGTGTCCTAACAGCCCTCATCACATCCTCCTCCCGCTGATCTCATTGGCTCCCTGCAGACACAGGTTATCAAAGCAGCCAATCAGAGAGTCCTCCCTTTCCTCTGGCTTTCGTGTGATTAAACAGAGAGTGGATTGTGATGCGGGTGAATGTGGGTCACAGTACAGTAGCTCTTATAATTACAGAAGTGCTGATGAGATCATCGGAGGACGGATCGGCCTCGGCGCATCCGACTGGATAACATTCGTTATTATGTGCTTCATACCTTATTCACTCCGTCTCACTCTCATTTCATTCCCTTCACTGTCGCCTCTAGAAAGGTCAGTGTTTTGAAATTTGCAATCATTTTGGCTCTATTTTAAAGGATGCTAATTTTCAAACATTTGGGGTCAGTGAGATTTTCTTTTCTTCTTTAAGGAAATTATTAATTTTTTAAATTAAATTGATCTAAATATTCATGGCAATAGGAACAAAAAATGAATTGATAAAGTTACAAGAAAATTATGTTTTTTAAATAATGCTGTTCTTTTGAACTTTTTAATTAATCAAACAATCCAGACAAGATATATAAGGCATAAAATCAGCATATTAGAAAGATTTCTGAAGGATCATGTGACACTGAAGACTAACAATTCAGCTGCGCATCACAAGAATTAATTGCATTTTTAAAATATGCTCAAATAGAAAATAGCTATTTTCAATCGTAATAATATTTCACGGTATTAGTGTTTTTATAATATTATTTTATCAAATAAATGCATTCTTGGTTAGCGTAAGAGACTTCTTTCAAAAATTAAACTAAAGTCCAACTAAATATTCCAACATATTATTTGAATATAATTATACAATGTGTAAAAATTGACAAATGGGATGCATTCAAAATAGGGGACACCTAAATATTTTGCAATTAATAAATATTATGTAGGATGTTGTGTTATTGATAAAATAATTGCAATTAATATTAAATATCAAAATGTATCAATATATATATATATATATATATATATATATGGGTCATTCCTGTTACACTGTGACTTTTCTGTCTCTATTACGTAGTCATAGTTTCTCTAAAAATTGCTGAAATGATGTATATTAGGTCTAATTTATCACTAAGCAGAGATAACATACATAAAAAATATAGTTTTTTTGCAAACCTTTTGATATATATGTTCAGTTATCATGTCCTCAGTGCAAAGTAATCAACTTTCACTAGAAATAAAATTATGAAATGATAAAAACCTCAGTATATTTTTGAATTTGACTGGGCTGAACTTAATCTACTCATAAATCATTAGAAAGTATATTTATTTTCCAAAATTGACTACATTTTCACTGAGATCATTTTGAAATATTGATCACTGATAAAAACTACAGCTAATTTAGCCGAACATTTTCCACCCTGTTAGATTCCAACCTGTTGGAATCTGTAGAATGTGAAACTAGGGTGGAAATTCTAACAGAATACTGAGCTTGGCCAGTATGTGCTCCGTATATGTAAACATCACTAATTTGGTAGAATGCTAAAACGTGAAAAACAAAAAAAAAAAAACATTTTTTTTTTATTTTTTATTATAAAGCCAAAATGTTACAGAAAACAGGAATGATATATACAGTACTGTGCAAAAGTCTTAGGCCATTAGTATTTTTACCAACAAAAAAGGGTTTTAAGTGGGTTATTTCTATCTTTTATGGTAGAGTGTCAGTTGGAAATATCAGTTTACATTTCCAAACATTATTTTTGTCATTAATTGTAATAATGCAGTGAGATTATTGTGTGCACAAGGAGTCTTCTTCAGGGAACGAGGGTTACATACGTAACCGAAACATTCCCTTTCAGTTGGTCACTCCGAGTCTCGAAAAGCCCCCACTGGCTTTAGGCCGGGACTCTACCACAAGAGGCCAGTTACTGTTTTCAAAGCACTACCCATTCAGTACATCTGGAGCACTGGGACGTCCTTGTTTGATTTGAACAGAGACATACGGAAGTCCAGCCTTCCCGTAGGAGATTTCAGGATGAATACACATATGAACAGTATTTCAGTTTGCATATGGAATATAGGAGGTGATTGAACCCTCTTAGATAGAAGAAGCGACCAGACATGGAGTTTCCAGAGGTCTGGACTCAGGTGTCAAAGGGTGCCCCGTCTCTGAGTCAGGAGGTCCTTCTTCACAGGAATCGGCCAAGGAGGGGCTGTCATGAGGAGCATGAGTTTGGACCTGCTCCTTGTCCTCCCTGACCTTGCACAATAGCTGTGCTAGAAGGCTCACTTGGGTGAACGCATACTTGTGCAGGCCCCACGGCCTGTGTGCCAGGGTGTCCTTGCCGAGGGTTCCCTTGGTCAGGCCGTAAAACTGGCAGTGAGAGGTCTCCGGAGAGGCAAACAGGTCTACCTGAGCGTCTCTGAAATGCTCCCAAATCAGCTGAACCGTCTGGTGATGGAGTCTCCATTCTCCGGGGAGTGCAGCTCGCGACAGCTCGTCGGCTGCCTGGTTGCAGACGCCTGGAATGTGAATGGTGCGAAGTGACCTCAGATGCTTCCGACTCCCAAGGAGGTGGTAGCGGGCGAGTTGCGACATGCGATGGGAGCGCAGACCACCTTGTCGGTTGATGTACGCAATGGTCGCTGTGTTGTCCGTACGGACTAGCACATGTCTGCCCTGTAAGCGCCTTTTGAGATGGCCCAGGGCGAGCCGTACTGCCAGCAACTCTAGGCAGTTGATGTGCCAATGCAGTTTTAAAATGAGGATACTTTCAAAAATAATGCCATAAATAAATTTCATTTATCAATTAACTTTATCAAATAAATATTTGGTATTACAAGTTTTAGTAAAAAAGTTGCCTTGGTTATATAAACCAATAAAAAATGTAAAAATAGTGTGCTATATACATGAAGTCAAAGTTGATGTCAGGTTTATTATTTTTATTATCCGTACAGACAAATGTTCAGAAACTACAGTAAATTGCACCCAATGAATAAGACTGATGGAATAAACTAAAAGTAGTTTGTAGCAATGATCTTATTCAAGTGTGCTCTTAAAAAAGTAGAACTTATCAAAGGTAAACTCAGCTAGTGGAGTCACTTGCCATTACTTTTAGCATTTGTGCATTATTTGATGGCTGCGGCGTCTCACTCGATTAGTGCTAGCTATTGCTAATGTATCTGTAGCCTGAGGCTTCTCTTCCTGCCAGCGATATTCCTTTTCTCATCATCTGTATACCTCCACTAATGTTGCCTGCAGTGAATTGAAATATTGGCAAAGCTGTTCATGCATTTATCATACAAGTATCTGCTGTTAGAAATTAGTTACGTTCTCTTCAGAATTGTGTTCCATGTTCTCGTAGTTAATCAATAGCCTAAAGTAAACCTTGCGCTGACTCAGGCGTTCGTGTGACCTTTTGGGTGATGTTCGGCCAAGAGGAGAGAGATGAACATGGACAGCTACCGGTGGAGTTCTCTCAGACGTCATTCAGAGCAATTAGGAACGGCTGATCCTGAAAAGAATGGTGTTCAGGCCCCTGAAAACACTTCACTCGTCATCACCGAGAGCCCAGGCTGTGCTTCACAAGCATGCTTGCTTTTTCAGTTTGACTTGCATTGAAATTGAGCTAGCAGGTTGGATGCAGAATTACCTTTGAGAATTCAGATTATAATATTGGCTGGACAGGCTTATTTGGAAATTTTGGACAAATGCAAAATGTCTATATTTTTATATAATATATATTTTTTACTATGTTTGATTAGCTACTTTTTTAGTCTGTATGTTTAATTTTTTTTTAAATATGTTTTTATATATTTTGAATGAATTCACTTATAATAAAAATATTAATATAATAATAATATAATATAATTTCAAACTAAAATGAAATATTTTACTAATATGTTATATTTTAAAATAAAAAATAGCACATATACAATAAATAATACTAAAACTAAACTGAAATATAACAAGTTTCAACAAATTCAGAGCTACATTTACTGAAACTAAAGCTGAAATTAAAATATTTTTTTTGTATCATTATTCTATTGGATACACACATATATACACACACACTTTTAACATAACTTTAAACTTTGTGGACATCATTTCTCAGATTGCATTGTCCGTTGAATTTCTTTTAAGCGCAATTCAGTTCAAATTTCTGCAAAGGTTTGACCAATTAACAAACCCTCACTCCTTAAAAGTGATTCATCTTCAGTTGTAATTTTGTAGAACACTGCTGATATCATGCTTCAGCAGTTATATACAGTAGTGGTGTTTTCACAAAAAAAGCACTGCATCTTCATTAGAACACATTGCAGCAATGCTAAATGTCTGGCTTGTGTGTCCTTCAGGTACGACACCATCACGAATCAGTGGGAGACGGTGTCTCCGCTGCCCAAGCCCGTTCATTCGGCGGCTGCTACCGTGTGTGGCGGGAAGATCTACGTGTTCGGCGGCGTGAACGAGGCCGGACGCTCAGCTGGGGTTTTACAGTCTTACATCCCTCAGACCAACACCTGGAGCTTTATAGAGTCCCCCATGATCGGTAGGTACTTTGCTTGAGCACCAGTTTGTTAATGGAAAATGAAAATTGTTCATTTGTGCATCTACATTTTCAACCAAAGACAATTTAAAAACATGTGTTTGTCAATATGGCACCAGGAGGTGGTTGAGTAGTTGTTGTCTGCAATGGTGAAAGGCATTTATGGGGTTGTTTGCTTTGCTCAGGGGCTCAATCGTAGCAGAAGAACAGCAGGACTAATACGGCAGATTGGGACTCACCATCTTTACTTGCAGTAGGAGGTTTTCAGGCTTCAATTAGCTCAGTGGTTTCTGTGCTATGGCATCATAAAAGCCATTTCATAAACTAAATGAACTTGGTAATTAAATTAAGTTGCATTTGGTACATAGAACTAGATAAACATGAAGAATAACGCGAGTCCTTCGCATGATCATCTTTACTTGTAATGGTTGTTCAGACACTTGAGGATAGCACCTTTGTCACGTTTAATCAGCAGGTATTTAATAAATAATAATAATAATAATAAATACTTTAAGGTTCTATATGTTGACATTTACTTAATACAAAAGCTGATGTGAAACAATAGTAATATAAAATGTATTTTGTATGAATTTTATTTTTACATTGTATGTACATTTTTATTTATAAACTATATGAAAACTTTTAATGATATTTAATTTTAAACAGTAATGAACACACCAATATTAATAAAATGTTCATGTAAAGTTTACTTATGCTAATATATTTTACAATATTAAAAAAATAATAATTTTACATTCATTTAAAATGTTTTAATGTACTATTTAAATAACGTCATTATAATTTATTAATAATAAATTTCATTAAACCCCCCCCAAAATATTCATAATATCTAATGTTAAATGGTAATGAACAAAAACTTTACAGCATTTATTAAAGGAATAGTTCCCCCAAAAATGACAATTCTGTCATAATTTACTCACCCTTGAGTAGTTCCAAATCTGTATGAATTTCTTTGTTCTGTTGAACACAAAGGAAGATATTTTGAACAAAGTTTGTAAAGGTAAAGACTTGTAAAAAGACTTTTTTTACTATGGAAGTCAGTGGTTACCAAAACAGCCTGGTTACACACTTTTTAGAGCTTTGGCATTACTCGAGGGTGAGTAAATGATGACAGAATTTTCATTTTTCAAATGTTGGTGAGGTGATGGCCTTACACTCAAGGCTTTTAACAGTTTCATTTCTTCAAAAGGTGTTGTTTGAAGGCCTGCAGTCAGTAGTAAACACTACTGAGCAAACACTTGTTCAGCCAGTGCCAACCAGACAAGCTGTCAGTGAAGGTCGAGCAGGCAAAGTGCCACTGGAAGTGCATGAAGCCACGTGGACAGTGGGGAATTGATTGCAAACAATTGCTTGTACAAATTACACAAGATTGCAGGGTGTCTTTAGAGTACAGGCACATTAAAAAGTGATTCAGGGAGCCTCTGGACAGTCTGATGAGTTATCGTTGAGCTGGCTCCATGCCACGTCGACAGACATCCCTCAGTCTCTGGTGTTTATAAAACACGTTTAAAGCATGTCAATTGGCCTGAGACGTCCATCAGAGTGCGAGTAGTCTCACTACGCTTCAACTTGTTTATTGCGGACAGAAGGTTACTGCCGGCGTTCTAACCCCAACTCTCTGGGAATGCTGCTATTCAAACAACTCCTTTCCCCTTTTTTTCCACTTCTAATAGCTTTTCTCTGATGCATTTCGCCTCTCCCGAAAATTGAGCGAGACACCTCTGCAAATTGGTGGCGCGAACTGTTGTTGTTGTCTTGTTTCGCTCTCAAAAAGCTGAATCTCTCATGTCTCCATTGTGCCAGATACAGGTGCCCCGTTTGATCGAAACCTTGAGACGTCTTGCCGGTGGCGAGAATTCAGCATCAAAGAAGCAGCCGAGCTTTGGCGTCACATTAGAGCCCCTTGAGTAGCGAGAACGTGGGCCAAACCCAACAATGAGTTCTGCTGATAGCATCAGCGGTGGGTTTGAAATTCGAGACAACAAACAGATAAACAGAGCATTGCGTGGGGTGAGATTAGGACTTAACGGACGTGATCCTAAGGCGCCGGCGACTCAAACTGCATGCGAGATGCATAAAGTGACTCGGCACAATTGCAGTCGTTTTTGTGAGGGGAATAAAGAGGGGGAGTGCCAGAACCGTGCTCTCGTTACCGAAGACGATGCCTCCCCGTGGGTTACGCCGCCAATCAATTCGACAACACGTGCTGTGACTGGAGTGCTATAAAGAGAGGGCGTTATCTGGACCGTCACTCAAAGTCGAGCAGTGGGGGGGTTTAATGAGAAGCACCTGGCAGTCACGCCGCCGAGTGAGAGCCCATCTCGCACTTCCTTTTCAACCATTAAATCCAGTCGCTGTTTTACAGATCGCTTCTGTGCTTGGCTTCTCAAGCATCAGTCAAAGGTATGGGGGGGGGGGACAAAACAAAACCTTGAACGCAACCACGTGAATTATTCATAGGTGTAATAAATTGGCTCAGCTGTAATCGTTTGGGAGACAATTTCTCTGTCAGAAAGCGAAGGCTGATCGCCTCTCTCTTGCATTCGGCTCGACGACCTTTTCCGTGTTCACGGCCGTGCGTCGAGCTGTCAGTCATTTGCCCGCTCATGAAAAGATGTGATTATTTCTGTTTCTTGGCCATTTACCCCGTGTGAAGAAGGATAGAGTGAGTAAAACCTGTCATGATGCGAGGGGTCTACAGAGGTAATTTCCTCTGCATGGAATCATTAGACGAAACCGGCGCCAACATATCGGTTTGCCGTCATTTGTCTTTCTCTGCTTAATAACGTAAAGCATAAAGGATACAGGGACGTGGGAAATGAAACATGGCAGAAAACAGGCTGGGAAAATCATAAATGCATTACGAATGGTGTTTCAAACCCGATTTCGAAAGATTGCGGACTGACACAGTACCAAAGTCCGTAATCTACCTCATTAATTATCCGAAGCGTCCCGAAAGAACATTGCTCCGATAAGGATGTAGGCATCCCAGAAGCTGTATGATTTACTCGTAGCTCCAAAAAGCACCACACATCTTGCATTGAGCACAATGTGTAAGATAACACCAAAACAGAGCCTTTATTATAAGGCAAAATTCATCAACGTACATCAGAGGACTAACTTCTTTCTGTTGTTCTCTTGCCTCCTGTGCTCCTTTTGGGCTTATTTAGATAACAAGTACGCTCCCGCTGTGAGCCTCAATGGTTTTATCTTTATCCTGGGAGGAGCCTACGCCCGAGCCACCACTATCTATGACCCAGACAAGGGCAACATCAAAGCCGGCCCCAACATGAATCACTCCAGGCAGTTCTGCAGGTTGGTCTAATGAAGAGTAGATTGCGCTACATGATGCAATAAACGATTACAAATGGTCTCTTATTCTTCTTCCCCCAGCGCGGCGATCCTGGACGGCAAGATCTATGCAACGGGAGGAATCGTGAGTAGCGAGGGACCGGCGCTGGGCAACATGGAGACCTTTGACCCTTGCACGAACACATGGACGCTGCTGCAGAATCTGCCGTGTCTGCTTTTCAGACACGGATGCGTGGTTATAAAGAAGTACATTCAGAGCGGCTGACAACGAGCGCAGCTCTGGACTTCTCTAATGTCACGAACTGGCCTAAACCAGCCCATCGAGCTCCAACCAGCAAACCTGGGTGGAACGCAGTCAGAACATCACGGACGAGATTTAGCAAGGGATCCGTAGCGTAGCCCTATTACCCCCCCCCCCACCTCAGGTGTTGTGCCATTGGAACGGTATTCTAGGTCAGCCAAATGCAATTTTTTTTGGACTCCCCTTTCAATGTTTGAGTTGTTCTTCTCCCACATCATGTTTCTTTGATAAGGTTTCGGTCTAGTTTTTTTTCCATCGGTAGTCATTTCATGAGATGATATGGGCTTGTGTGTCGTATATAAAGATCAGTTGCATCATGAAGGGACTTCTGCAAGAAGCCAAAGCACGTCAATGCTAGTCATGTCGCCCTCCAGCGAGGGTCAGCGCTAGAGAGAGCAGGGATTGAATGAAGGCCCTCTTGAACTCCAAAGCACAAAATACCAGAACCTGTGATGCCCAGAGGAGTTTCATTTCATTTTGTTCTGTGTAAATCATTCCACCTCTTCTTTGTGGGTTTTATCCTCGTGTTTTATTCCAATCCACGAGCCTGCAGCCATGGCAGAATATGGATGGAGCAAGATGGATGGATAAACTTTGTATTATAGGGAAGATTATGTATATTTTAAAAACCAATGAAAATTGTGTATAAATGTTTTTAGAAAAAAATCAATGGCTTGGACAATGTCTGTAAATCTGTACCTTACTGGAACAATTTACGCTATTAATGCTGAAATACATATCCGAAATTCTAAAGAAACAAATTTGACTGTTTATTTACATTTTAAATCACTTGTTCATTCATCAGTTGCCCTTTTTGGCTAATTGTTGTTTTTTTATTTATTGTTTTTTTTCTATTCATAGGTTTGTATTTTCAGTAACATTTAAAAAAAAAACTGTGCCCTTCCATAGTTTTAAATGCCTGATAAATGAAGCTATTAAAAAAAAATAATACTTTTGAGGCGTAGCACAAAAGATGAATGCTTTTGTAAGTCAACAAATGCAAGGTATTTGTAAATGAAAATGTGGGTTTTTTTTATTGGTCAATCTTACACTCATCCAGAACTGTTTGCTACATGCCATTTAAATGTTCCAATTTATGAACACCGTACACTATCCAAAATGTGCTGTAACCCTTATTGCAAAACAAGACAGACTCAGATTGAAATTGAAACACTAGAGCGACTTCAATTTGCACCTTTTATTCAAGTATATCACAGCAGTTTATTTCAGAAATTACAGTAAATATATAATTTCACAAAAGGAGGACCGCAGGGAAGGACAGAACAATATGTGTGGTTTTTGATTTGCTTCGTAGTAGTAAAAAGGGACAAATTCTGGTATTACTCAAAAAAAAATAATAATAATTTTTGTAATTGCCTCAACTTTGTTAATCAATAAGGAGTATAAATCTACTGATTAAATAAGAGTAACTAAAAACCATTGGCCGCCAAAAAACAACAACAAAAAGAATAATCTCCAACACTGAGCACTGACTTGAGAAACTCCAAGTTTAGTTGGTTTTATTTACCTACCTAAAGCAAAATGCTATTGTTCTATGGACTTCCTACCGTCAGTCAAATAATCTGAATTAGACTCTGGTCAACTAAAAGTAATGAACTTTCACTTGTAGTCAAAACACATAGAACTACATATAGACTTTCATATGCCCACATTGTAACATTTTTTTTATTGCAGGACTTTAGAGTTAATTTTCTAAAAAATATTTTAGTGGTGCTTCTAAATGTGAAATTTCATTTTACACATTACATACTGACCTAGTTTGGATTTTCGATTCAGGGCCAATGGCATTATGCTATGTAAAATAGGGTATGTCTTATATGAATTGGCATCAACTAAAGCTTTATTCTTTAGTCCCCCCCCCCGTAAATCTGTGAGAAGCACAAGTGGTCAGCATTACAGTAGTTTCTTAAACTCCACGCCAGTCAGGCATGTCGATGGTACTACAGGTGACGAAGAGGGACCCGAAAATGCACATTAGAGCCTCATGAACCTCCCTCTCATCTTCTACGGTAATTCCAAAAAATTTAAAAGAAGCACAACCACCATCATCTCCACCCTTATGGAATAAATATTAATGTAGCAGAGACCTGAGACCAGTAAACCCCGTTTCTGAACGTCGTGCAATACCTGCTACAAAAATGTGCTACATTGTGTCTCGGCGCTAATTTCATGTAACAACTTTTCCAATTAGTTTCGGTTGAACAAAATGTTGAACACATGACGACGTTTAATAATTTAATAAATAACAAATGGACAGGCAATAGCACGGAGGAAAATGCGACTGCGAAAACGATCAATGAAATGGACTGAAGAAAGCAAGCGTTTCACAAACATGGCCAATAAACGAAGTCATGGGATGCACATGTAGAAAAACTGAAATATACAGTACATAACATTTCAGTGATATTACAATGCCATTTCTTTTCTCGGCTCAAACGCAGAACCACCCCCCAAAAAAATGAAATCTAGCACAAAAAGCGAACAAACCCGAGGATTACTGCAGCAGCTACATGATGTGCTCATGTTGGAGAGGTGATCCAGTACCTTAGCTTGAATTTCTGAAGGGCGCAGTCATATTACAGAGGTCAACAAATACTGTTTGTAAGTAAACAGGTCATTACTTTTGTCTCTTCGCATGAAAACAACTTGCTGAGGTAGCTGCGGTTCTGTCTCTCACACGCACTGCAGTAGTCCGAAGCTAACAGCTAACATCTAGTTTTTTTCCTTTCTTTTGCATAATGTCTTAAAAAGTATTTTTTATTATTTTTTTCTGTTTTTTTTTTATAGCACCGAATCCTAGACAAGGTCACGAGAACTCGAACTTGGATCAACGTTCTTTATAAAGCGATGAAAGCTGAGAGTTAACGAAGGTATGAGAGGGAGAACTCTGTTAATGCTATTTAGACAATGCACAGAAATCAAGTTATTAATGTGACAGCTAACAATATTAGACATTACATGTCAACACAACAAAAACAATATAAAAGGTCAAAAATATATATAAAACAAAAAAAATATAGTAATGCTTTATGTTCAAAAATTCAGCACTGCCTAGACTGCCATTTTAACTTCCAAAACATCTCTTATTTTTACTCCACATGTTATGTTACAATAAAAATGGATGGCAAAAAGAAAGCCACGATGTATGATGGAGCAACCTGACTCACAAACCATGAAGAGATTGGCGGTTAACTACAACATACGCCACTTTTTTAAAATCAGTTTGTAGCCCTGTGGCTCATCCATAGACATTGATAGTCAATATTCAGTTACGCTTTTAGCCTATTTCAAAGGTTTAAGGCACATGCTAGGCAGTGCAATCACCAGATATCTACTCGTAAATCCAGTTAAACCAGAAAAAAAAAAAAGCCAAAAAAATTGGTTAGATGGGTCTAAAATAATACCGTTCCTCTCCTAAAGGTCAATTTTAACCAAAATTGTTCTGTTTTCCATTGGTTTTCTGCAAACATTATAGTCTAAATAAGGAGTCTCATTTGTCACAAGGAAAGGTTGGTTTACAATACAGAGGCCTTGCAAAACTTACAATTGACACCAAGTAGAAAAAAACTCCCTTCCGTCCCTACAAAAACATGTTTTTTTGTTTTTTGTTTTTTTTTCCCAGCAAGAGTATCTCTATGTGGCTAAAAAGTGTTGATAATCCCAATAGTGACAAGGGGTGACATCAGGGTGGATGTAGAAAGAGGGCGATGTAGTTTATTTCCACAGTAAATGACCAGCCAACTCGTGCTGTAGGGCATCACACCATCCGTATAAAGTTTGCCACTGCTGGTGAGAATCTGTGTGTATGTATGTGTGTTTGCTTCCAGTTGACGGAGGCTGAGGTTGCTCTGTGACATCACACAATCTTTTATTTTGTACTGTTTGTGTTTTGTTTGCTTATCTACCAGAACAAGGAGCAGCAGATGACAAAAAGGATAATAAAAAAGAAGAAGAAAAAAAAAAATCAATAGCACCCAATAGCACCAAGAATGATCGTCGGCAATTGGCATGTATGTGAGTTTACAAAAACTAAACGGATAAAAAGGAAACCTCCAGGAGTTTTTGTGTTTGGTTATGTAGACTGGTTCTGTTTCAGGTACCTGAGATGATAGCACCAAGGTCGCCTTTGTAAGCCTTTGTATCTAATGTCTGCACCTTTTTTTTTCCCCCCTTCCTGCTGTTGTTTGACACCGAAGCATCCAGACCTGCTCCATGTTAAGGACTTGGCTCAGAATGCTGGTCTCTCCTTCTTGTATCAAAAGAGTCTCCGATCAAGTTTCTCTCTGAAAGCCCTCTATTCATCACAGGAATGTTTCAAAACGCTCAACTTGTCTTTCCATCTCCTGCAAATCAAAAGACAGAGAGCAACATTGTTAATTGCATATTTTGTTAAATGTGGATGGAATCAACCAGTATCATGGTTTTATTTTTATACACTGTTCTTAAAAGGTTCTTCAAAAAAAACCCCAATGAACATTAAGACAAAAGTTTTGAAGGTCATGATTTGGATTGTATATTTACTACACTGGAATACATTTTCTGTACACTACAGTTCAAATGTTTGGGTTTTGGGTTTTTGGTAAGTCTCTTATTATCACCAAGATTGCATTTCTTTAATCAAAGATAAAGTAAAAACGTATTATCATCTATTTTAATATGCTATAAAGCTCAGCAGCCATTAGTGGTTTTGAGTGTCACATGATACCCTGATAATTTATTTTCAGATTATTTTTTTTTTATATAGAAAGTCTAAAAGACAATTTTTTTTCAAATAGAATTGTATTAGGGGAATGTTATAATATATATATATATATATATATATATATACATACATATACACTAGGGGTGTGAACCTACACTGGTCTCACGGTTCGGTTCGGTTACGATTATTATGCCATCGATTCGGTTCGATTACGGTTA
>JAUCMS010000045.1:16309430-16324594 GCA_032357445.1 Enteromius radiatus
CATGGGGAATGTTGTTCCTTGCGCCACCTGGTGGATATTATATAAAGCGCAACGGTTTAAAAAAAAATCTGAAAAAGTGCCTGCAGGGAGATCCGTGACCACGCGCGACGATTTGCAGCTTCATCTACAGAAGCAGCAAGTGTAAGGGTTTTTATGAATCTTTGCACATCGCCTTTACTATATAAAAGGTGCCAGTTTCACAGCTGAAGTTTACAGTCTGCTCATCACTCCAGGGAAGAGAGGGGTGGGGTCAGCAGAGCTCATTAGCATTTAAAGCAACATGAACTAAAATGGCTTGCTAAAAACAGCTAATTTTGACAGGGTAAAGAAGGTGTTTTTTTACACTACCACTGAGAAATTTCAACCAAAGTATGTATCAAAGTATCTAATCAAACACACCCGGAGCAGCTAATTAGGGTCTTACTAGATATACTTGAAACTTCCAGGCAGGTGTGTTGAAGCTGAAAGAATCATATAAACTGGACATGCGATGGGGCTGCACGATATATTGCATGCGATAGTCATGCGCATCTCTTTAGTAAAATGTTCACTATTGTACGCAATCCATTTGTGGTTATGCGTGTGAATTGTGTAGCTTGTCAGTGAACTACGGTGTATTAAATGCTGCCCAATTTAAAAACAGGTGATGGAGATTTATTACCATTTAAAGAACTACCTTTACTGACGAGATGCGCATGACTATCGCATGCAATATATCATGCAGCCCTAGCATGCGATGACCCCTTTAAGAATGATTTTAAGAATGAAAGATAATAATAACATTCATCTCACTTTGAGTCGCTGGTGGTCAACAACAAGAGCCGGAGGTGGTGGAAGTTCCACAGTCTCCTCAAGTCCGACGGCCATCTCGTCTGACTTTTTCTTCCCTTTTGATGAACCTATTAAAATTAAGCAAAGTCACACAATGGAAAAAAAAAACCAAAAAAAAACAAGCTACACACCACACCAGAAACAGACAACACCTGGTGAAGGGCAGTCACGTCTGCAGACGTATAAGAAGAGACGAGTCTGCAGGGTGTTTCTGTTGGTGTATTTAACTCTCGGCAGGAGAAACGCTCTCAAACAGATGGTGTTTTGAAGTCCAAAAACAGAACATTTTTCTCCAAACTGTGATTAACCGTACATTCGACTATCAATACTAGGAATTATTCATCTGTCCTGCATGTTTATGGACATCTGGTAAAACTAAAATGTTATTTATTTATTTATTTATGTGAGAGAATTACAGAATTGTTTATTGTCTTGTTCTGCATCTCCAAATTCAGTGCATTAACATTTTAAATGCATGAATATATACACGTTTTGTTAATATTTGGCATTTGTTGAAGTCTTCTCATGCCATACCTTCGGTTTCATGGTCACCATCAGATGCCGTCCCCTCCGCTGCTGTCACATTCTCCTTTGCGTTGCATTCTGGGGCAGAAGGCTCCTTATGCTCTTCTTCAATCTCATCTTTATTAATAGAGTCTACCTCGGATTCTTTATCAAGAGCCTCACTGTACACGCTGTCCATAGATTCATTTCCATTCACACACTTTTGAGGAGCATGGACCTCTGAGAGGGGCTTGATGGGCTCCTTCTCACCCTGAGGGTCCTGAGTGGCAGTTGGCTCAGAGGAATTCTCCTCCTCCGTGGAGAGGACGTGTCCGTTGGCCTGGAGTGGTTGCTTGTCAGGATGGAGCTCTATGGCGTCACAGGATGACTCGTCCTGAATGAGGCAAGCGTCACCTTGCACCATTGCAGCAGAGTCGTCTACTCCCTCCTCCTCTTCCGGTTCATCATCTTCCTCCGCTTCCTCCTTTTTATAGATCTTTTTCTTCCTGATGATGCCCCTCCCCCAAATGGGTCGCCGCCGCAACTTGCGCTTTATGTTATCTGAAGACAAAAAAAGATTCAAGTCAAATAAGAGAGCATACAAGAAATGGATATATTATTAATCCATCTCGAAGACTGCAAATTGAGAACAGTTCAGTAGAAAGGTTTTGGGAGAATATTCCAAGCCTTTTTTTAAAAGCAAATTAGAAATAATTTCACTTTTTTCCAAAAAAAAAACCAAACTGTAAAATTGCTTTTAACACTGAATGCTGATATCATAACTAAATCACAGGTGAAACTACAGGTACACCATGCACACAGGAGAGATGTAGTGTGTGCACAAAAAAATGGAATCTGCAGAATGCATTACAACTTTCTTTTGCACTTTTCTTGCTTCACTTTTACCCAGTAAAGAGCACTGCTTATATGCAGCTCTGACCACACTGAGAACAAACAGCTTACAATATGATATCTAAATCTTTTTTTGAATTCTAAAATAAACCAAAACCTTTAAGGCTACTAGAATAAAAATCATGCACAATTTGTGATTCAACTTCTACAGTATAGCATATACAGAAACATTTGAAAGCTTTCAAGCTGAGCAGGGTCTTGAATTTTAATAACTTGCATTCACCTCGTGATTCTCGCTCACTAATTACATGCAAAACCCCTGTCAAAATCATGGGTGTTGGAAGCGGGTCTAACCGTTCATTAGACATGACTGACTGCATGATGAACTTCTCACCCTCGTGTCTCACAGTCACTCAGATGACAACGAGAGAGAGGGGAAAGAGGAAAAAAAAAAGTGTGTTGTCGTGACCGTAACCAGGGAGCTTATGTGGAGAGCTCCAGAAGCACGGCGAGAAAAATAGACAGTGGCGGGTGGGCCAATCTGTTAGCGCTACACGACACCTGTCCACTGTGTAATTGGTCAGAAAGGGAGAGAAAGGGGGGTTATGGAAAAAAAAACAGAGGGTGAGCATTGCTCGGCACGCAGGAGGCCATGCTTAAAGTCGTAATTGAAAACAATGGACGGCAGCCCAGATGTGTGCCATATATCAGAGCCCAAAAGGATTGGGCTAATTTTCCTCCACCGGCTGCTGGTGTTACCTACTGGGCTTTCGGTGACTGAGTACTCACACTCCACTCACAATAGTGGATTCCCACAACACCCCTCCTGTTCTAAATACAACAGGTTTTTTGTTTTTTCCAGAGAGGTTGATTGCGAAACACTTGGTGCTCCCTTCGGATGTTATCAGAATGATCGAGTGAGGTGTGGGAGACAGAGGAAACAAGCAAGTAGAAGAGAGAAAAAAGGAGGACCTTGGAGATTGCCAACAATATGGATGGAGTGAGAAGCAAGAGAGGGGAGCATAAGCGAAAAATAGGGGGAGAAAATAGCTTTTCCATTTCCAAAAAATGTAGTAAAAACTTCAGGGTGAAGAGGTTAAAGGTCTGATGCTGTAAAACTTTAACAGGCTTCATTCCACACGTTCCTCTGCTGGATTCAGTCTGGGGTAACAGGTCTCGAATTCAACAGTTGGGCTTTTACTGTCTGTTCCTTCTGCTGTTAACTGCAGTCTAACTCTCTTAGTTGAAGGAAACGTGTGCAATTAGTTTACATTGAAACTAATAATGATGATTAATCTTATGATTCTTCTTATTTTTTTGCTTCAAAGAAAAAAAGAAGTTTGTGTGATCTGTGTGAATGACTTTTGCATCTGTTTATCACTTATTATACTTTACTCAAAGGGTTGCATGCAGCAATTTACACAAAATGTGATTTCTTTTTGCTCTCTATTTTGCCTTTTGCTTTATGGCCACACAAGACCTAATTTGACATTTCGGCCAAATCACAGTACACAATAGCTGTGACTGGCTCTAAAGAGACCCATGCCGTGCATCAGGCCCTAATGATGCGTAATTAAGTCTACAAAGGCTCTGTGTGTTTGCGTGTGTTCAACTAGAATACTAGGCTTATGATTGAACAGCACTACAAAGGAACTGGAGACCGCCGGGCTGCTTGGACTGATTGATAGGGGAAAATGGAAAACTTGTACTGCTGGAGGACATATTGATGTGTCCAGATTGCATCTGCTGCAAACGCTGACAACTGCGTGATTGAGGCCAGATCATCGTCAAAAGCTGCATTAAAAGAGAGTAAAGGAGATCTCCAGGATGAACATTTATGTAAGCCTTTCTCAAAAGCAATGAAGAAAAGACCAAAGATAAATAAATAATAATAAAAAGCAGCAATGATTGTCAGTATTCCGCCCTCTGGTTTCAAAATCAGATCCACGAAAGAGCCAAAGGCTGAAGATTTCCAGCCCTGTAAAAGTCAAAGCTTGACAAGGAGTCAAAACACCGGCTATGGCCTCCAGGACTGTGTAGACTTTGTAGGCTTCACCGTTTGGAGAAAATGCAATGCAATATGAGTATCTGCATTATTAAAACTTCAGTCAAAATCATAAAATCCCAGCTTATCGGTTTCTGATATTTTCCTCACATCAGCCTAACACAGCTTTTCATGTCGACCAGGTAGATAGAAAACTAGCTTGAGGATTATGATAAAGCTACAGTCATTAATGTTTAAGCCTTGAAATGCTTTTTGTTTGTTTTTCTCTGTCTCTTTCTCTTTCTTTCTCTTTCTCTTTCTTGCTCTCTCATTCCAGCAGAGGTTTTTTTTTATTGATGGGGTGTCTAGGAGCGTTAGTGTAGACAGTTGGATGTGTTTCTTTGTTGAGGAAGCAACAAAGCTTTTTGCTTTGCAAAGTAATTGCTTAATATGAATTAACAAATGAAATTGACAAACAATTGTTCTGCACTAAAACTATTCAGGCGGAGAAATGCTGTTTTCTAAAATAATAAAATAAAGCAATTTTTTTTAAATCATTTTATATAAAAAAATAAAACAAATTAAATCCAATGTCTCTACTGTGAAAATAAGAGTGATAGATTAAATGACAAAAAAAAACAACAACCTTAAAACAGAATCTAAAAATACAGGATCCAGGGGTCCAAGCTAACAAATGAAATAAAATTTTCACAATTCTTTGTTTTTAATGTTTAAATAATAATAATTTTAATAATAATATACTACATATATTGTATATATTGTTCTAAAACAAATGAGAATTCTTCAATCCAAAAATTGAATACAATAAAATAAAATTAATATTATTAATAATATTAAGTAAATAATATGAGCAGCTGCAGAAAGCCTTGATGATGACACACTTTATTCTCATTGGTCAGATTATGTGACGACAAGCACGATGTGTGCTGCGTGTTTTTTCTTTAAAAAGTTCCTGTATGTAATACATTTTTATATCGAATAATGATGAAAATGAAGAATAGGCGGTATTCTTCATTACGGTATATGGAAAATATACCGTATATTCTTATTGTACAAGACAAAAATCGCGGGGTCTGCCATAATGACGTTGATTCTGCACACTACGGAAACCTATAAGTGTCTGACTTGACGGCCGTATCTTTACTCCTCCCCCGACTGCAAGGGGGTGCTCTCGCCAGCCAGCGGCAGGCTAGTTTAGTGCATCTCAAATGCACCTAATAATGCCTTCGTCTTGCAGGAACTGCTGACACACTCCAGCCACACGAGGTCTAGCATTGTCTTGCATTAGGCCAACTGCACCGGCATATGGTCTTTGTCTGTGGTCACCACCTGCAGAACTACTCCTTTATTGGGGATGTCTTGCTAATTGCCTATAATTTCCACCTGTTGTCTCTTCCATTTGCACAACAGCATGTGAAACTGATTGTCAATCAATGTTGCTTCTTAAGTGGGCAGTTTGATTTCACAGAAGTGTGATGGACTTGGAGTTACATTGTGTACACAAACGTATGTATAAATTTCCAAATATAATAGCATAAAATAAATAAATAAAATGTATGTGTGTGTGTGTAAATATAAAAAAATATATACTGCATGTGTGTGTGTTTGTATATTCATAATAAATAAAGAGTACACAAACATATATTATCTAAAAAAAAAACTTTTATTTTGGTTGTGATTAACTGCAATTAATTGTTTGACAGCACTAACAATAATGAAAAAAATCTTGCATATGAAAACTGTACATATGGACTACACTGTATGGTTTTGTTCAGTATATGGATTTTATAGTCCAGAATAACTCAGGTAGATGTTCTAGTTCTAGACAGGGTTATTTTAAAGTCTCTAGGGTCAGCTGAGGTCATGGTCATGGTGGGGGATGCTGAGCTGGAAGGCAAAGAAGCTTCTGTCATTCACAGGTGGATGGATGGATCTTAACTACAGTCACTTCTTCAGAAAAAAAAAAAAAAGAATGGAAAGAAAAAGCTCGCCAGGGAGAACTTCCTGCGAGCTTTTCACAGCCTTGCTGTGTTTGTGAATGGTAGGGTGTTGTTCCAAGACCCAGAATAAACCGAACAGCACAAGAAACATATTTCTGGAAATGGAGAGATGCAAGTCTGCGAAAAGAGAGAGCGCGACTGACAATAATGAAAAGAAGAAAAAGCTCACCAGGGGAGATGAAAAAACAAACAGTTGGCAGGATAGTATAAGTTTGCATACGTGGTTATGGCCCTTAATGTAACCCCTAAAATATCAGAGGCAGCGCTTTTTCATCAGCACTATGTATCTGCTATATATATTTCATTTATAAATGTCACCTTTCTAAACATAGTGATTACTCATGGCTCAGCTCTCCCGGCCACGTACAGACGACCTTTACCGTTATTTCAGGGGAAATGAAAATATTTTCAAAAAGTTACTTTTATATAAACATCAGCCAGAACGAACGTGAAGACATTTCTCAATTGGGTCAGAGTAAGCAATCCCAGGCATACCAATAAGATTTACAGGATATGGTATTTACACTGGCAAGCATATCTATCTGTCTGTCCACCCACCTGTACATCCATCTTCCCGGTCATCCAGGCTTTTATCTACTCATTTATCCATCATTTATCTATCCATCCATCTATCATAAGTACTAGTGGTGTCAAATTATCATGTTAACGCATGCAATTTATTTTTTCTGATTAACGCATGAACAATATTTAACGCAATTAACGCAAGGGAGGGTCTAGAGTTAGCCACCACACTCACAACTGCTGCTTCTGTCACTTTTTTCTCTCGACAAGAAGTGCATTTATTCAAACAGTAGCTGGTCCTCAATGAATTTAATATAATGTTCAACTGAAAAAAGAAACTCATTCAGGTTAAAATCATTAACATGATTAAATGATGTATGTAGAAGTGTTAATTCAATACTCCTAAATACACCTACTCTACCTGCAAAAATAAAAACACTGTTTTATTTGTATTATGTTTATTTTTTAATGCGCATCTGGTCAAAAAACAAAGATAAAATAATGACAACAATTTCTATCTTTGCTCATTTTGACCTAAATGCTGTATCCTTTCCCTTCTTTTTATTTTATACTTTGTTACCTTTAAAGGCTTGGCTTCTATAAAAAAGGCTAAATTAGTTTGTCTGTACTCCTGAGACAACTTGCAAAACAGTAAAATCAATGACAAAGAATCATGATATTTCTGGAAAAAATGGTGATATGATATTTTTGCCATATTGCCCACCCCTAATGTCTATGCATTCTTCAATTTATCTATCCATCCATCCATCGTCTCCTCTCCCTTCCATCCTTCGATCGTTTATGCAACGCTCTCTCAATCCTTCCATCCATGTATCGATCATCCCATTTTCTATCTACCTGTGTATCTAGCCACCTATCCATGCTTTCATCCTTCTGTGTTGATCCCAGTTTTCTGTCTACACTTCCATCCAGACACCTGTTCATATATCCATTTGTACATGCATCTATTTATCCTTGAATCCATATATTATTTCATCCACCCACCGAGTCATTCACCATATATATTTATACTATACTTTTATTATTTATATTATATATATAGATATACATTTCAAACTAAAGATTACATCAGTAGGTAAATAAGAAGTAGCTAAATAGAGGATACAATTAAAAATAAGACATAAAACAATGCACCATCCATCAACTAAGAAAATCTATTTATCTTATTTTTTAATTAGCTAGTTGGGACTTCAAACTAAAGCTGCAACCAGAAATTCACAGATGTCCGTTTTGCCATTAAAGAAAAAGCCAGAGAGCGGTCAGGGGTCAGAAGCGTGCAAGTGTCAAGTGGATACTGTGGTCATTACCCGAGAGGAGCCCAGTGCAGGGCAGGAAAAAGTTGTCATTCCCCAGTCTTCCCACTTTTAAATAATGCATGGGAATTGTTGAAGCATGAACACAGTCCCAGACGGTTGATATAAAAGTGTGTGTGTTTTGTGTGTGTGTCTGTGTGTGTGTGTATATGAGGAGGAAATGCTCTTCTTGGAATAGCTCAGCACTTTGTAATAATTAAAACTGCCACTGCATGCATATTTCATGCGGCGCCAGGAAAATTTAGCCGTGCACCCCCCACCAGTACCTGCCAAAACACCACCTTATCTCACATTTATTAAACTCAACGCAAACAATACAGCAGTCACTTTTAGGTCCGCCTTGTAGGAACACCTTTTTCCATGATTACTCCTATGATGCAACAGTGTGAAAACATCGCTTGCCTGTATAATGTAATGAACAGGTGAATGTAATTTATGGAAAAACAAAGGTTGAAAACTACTTTTTACCAAGCCACACTATGCTAATAACCTGAACATACAGATGAAGATTCACTTTGAAAGGCCAACAAATGTTTTTTTTTCCATGAGAGCATTTAAAAGGGGCTTTTCTTGCTTTTTGAAATAGGAGTCTGACATACTAGCCCATCAGAACCACACTCATTTATATGCACAGTACATGTAATGTAATTACATCATCCCTTTTTTTTTTTTTTTTTTTTGGTTAATTAAGTGCAGCATGTTTGTCTTTGGAGTGCACATTTTTGGTGGTAATTTTCAATACGTCTCACACTATTTATACTCAAAAAATGGCATTGAGTATTCTGTAAGTACATGAATTGGGACGCACCTAGTGATTTTCTCCTTCCCCACAGGGCACTGGACAAGATATGGATATATTTTTGCTGCAATAACCTTGAATAACATAATAAGCGGACTTCTGGGAATAAAGCATAATGCTGCGAAAGGTTCAATATGGCTCCTTTAAATCCAGGCAGGTCCATTTCTCTGCTGGAGCAGCACATTATTACAATAGTTCATTGCAGAACATGTGGCCTTACAATGACACTAATTCCTAAAGTTACTTAAAATTCCTGCATAGCCGTGTAGGTGTGCCACGCTGTGAATGTTATTAAACGTTTAATACAGAGCAAGAGAAAGCCGTGTGAATCGGATCTCAGGTAAATGAGCTCAACAGAAAAGAACGAAGGAGAGCCGGCACACGGCTGAGCTTCATACTGCAAAACACCTCACGCTCCTGCTTCAGGACACCTGCTAGGACACGCTGAGTCCGACTTTGACTAGGACTATTATTCAACCAGGGACATATCCATTTGCCGTTTATTTGCCAGTGCAAACCTGTCTGAGGCTAAATTACTAAGCTAAACAATGTTATCGATTTCAAATACTGCTTCTAAAAGCTCAAGTGCAAAGATGACAAAAAGGCAGGTGTGACCTAGAGGTAAGAGCCTGTGCTTCCTAAAAACACTTGACATAGATTCAGACAGTTTATTTTATAATGAGCACTTGTTACACAAGGCGTAAGAAAGCTAAAGTACTAAATATTAAATACAGTGGATATTAAATTGATTTAACTGACCTTGGAAACTTTTACAACATTGTATGTGGCCAAATGCAAATACAAACTAATATGCAAAAGGCATATAAGATTTAATGAGGCAGTGAAGAATTATTTAATAGCAATAGTGGGCTACTTAAATAAGATTTTATAACTTCTTTTGGCTAAATTCATTGGATAATTTTAGCTAAATAAATTAATGGCATGTGTTCTTCACAGAGAAGGCAATCCCATAATGAACTGAAACAAAACTGAGTTGAGTGAGACATTTGCTAACAAAAACTAAAATCTAAATAAATAAACGCATCTAAAACACACTCAAAATGTCACTAGACTTTACTGTGAAGCAGTAATTTTCCACAGTTTTTTCTAAGCATTGATACATATGCAACTAGACTACCCAGTAAGTAGCTTGTTTTTATTATTATAACTTTGTCTCCCATTTCTGCTCTTTTGTCTGGCTTAACTTGGATTGGCTGACAGAAGACTGTTAATAGAGTTTTGGTTCCCAGGCATGACTTCCTGTTAATGGGTTTTGGGTATTAGACTAGTTTTTTCAGATACCAGACCAAATAGATATTTTATGACAGTATCTGGATCTAATATTTCTGGCATGGAGACCTGCACTAACAGCATGCATTTGTAATGATCTCTCATATTTTACGAATGTTTACAAATTAGATCACACATTTATCCATTTTGTTTTTTAAATGCAATGCGCTTGCTGAGAAACCCCACCTATACCCTCTTCTGAATGGCTCTAATATTTAACCGATTTTGTCACAGCCGTGTGTGTGTTGTGGACAGACAAATTGCTTGTCTCTGGAATCTGATTATAGTGTCAGACCATACTGTCTGTATATAGCAGTGTTCTCGATATTTTGAAACAAAAGGTAACATGTTATATAAAAATACCTATTAGCACGATATGTCAGGTGTAAGGCGAGAAAATCAAGAAATTAGAGAATACGAAGTGAGAATGAGAAAGACAGGGAGTGATGGTCAGGGTCGCGCTTGTGAGAGGACACAGTTAGTCACTCTGGCCTTTGTCATGCAGTGAGGGTGCTTAATGAGGCCTGCGGATCGATCAATGATTCAGTCTACGCCGGTGGAAATGAAGTAGATCAGTCAAAAGCTTCCTTTGCCCACTGCGAGGAGAAACACATGGGCATGCCATGGATAATTCATCTCCACATTGAGCGTGCTAGCATGTTGTTTTTCAGGAAACGCCCACGGATGAGCACAATATGTAACAGTCTATGTGACAAATAAAGGCACTTCTACTACTACTATGTGGATGCGCACGTTTAATGGTCGCAATGCATGTTGTGACAGCTTTGAAATATAGACCCGCCAAATATAGGTACAACTTCAAACCACTTACAAAGAAGAGCTGCATCTCTTATGGATGAAACGGTTATCTGTTATTCTGGCGGATGACTCATTGGCTCTTGAGCAGGAAATGAGATCACCCATGTTATAGCAGGCTGCCTGCTTAGCCTGAAGGTCCAGCAAGTGCTGGTGTCATGACAGCAAAGGTCAGTCCATCCCTTAGAACTGGATGAGAGTCAAAATGATGAGGGAGCTTTTTGGCGCCTTATCAGTGTGGCGTCTGCCAAGCCAAACGGTGTGAAAAAAGCAGCTCTCGGTGGAAGCCTTTCAGATTTTGTACAGCCTATAGAGTGAAGCAGTGTCCATCCATCAAAGAATTCTTCTTATAAAAGACTTATAAGCTATTAATCAAACCCATCAGCTAAGAGGGGAATTACATTACAACAATAGCTCACCCCAAAATGAAAATTACACCATAAACTACTCACCCCCAAACCATCCTAGGTGTATTTAAATTTCTTCTATCAGAACACAGAGTTTTTTTAAACATTTATCCTGGCTCTCCCAAGCTTGGTAATGCTGGTTGGACAGAGGCCATTATTTTGAAGGTCTGCAAATCGGATATATCTGCAAGCACTGTGACATAAAACCAAGTGATAACCCAGAGGTAAAAGGAGCAGAACCAACATAAATGTATTGCAGATATCTTTAATGTTCAATAATTTAATGTCAACATTTAGAAATTAGTCTGATTCAAAGGGGAATCAGAAGGCTGAATCCTGACTGAACAAGGAGGAGTTGGGGATGGAGGAGGGTTATTTACTATTGAGCAGCATGAAAGCTGGTGATAATACTAAAGGAACTTATATATGGGTTATACTTATATAACAGCCGGGAGCTTGACTACCGTGCCCTGCTAGAACTGATGCTAAAACAATGATATAAAAATGGTGATTATGCAGCCATTCGTTTTTGGGGGGATCAGGGGAAATCTGTTGATTTGCAAAATTTGATTAGGGTTCAAAAATATCAATAGAAACGTTGCACTTTTCTTTTCTTGCTTTCTTTTTCTTCATAAATTAAGATTAAACATACATAAACAAAACATTTACAAAGGCTGTCAAATGTCAAGAGTAAAAATTCATGTCTTTGTGGAAGTTTTCAAAATTCTTCACCTTACAAATGGTTGTCAAATGCAAAAAGGCTGCGAGATCATATTTTGTGAGATGACAGTAATTTTGGGATCAGATGTGCAAAATTACTAACAAACAAGTATTGTGATTCATACTGTAAATAGGATGTGGGGCAGGGTTATGCATATAAGAAACAATATATATTACATTAGTGGCAAAATATGTATTACATAGAAATTTGAGCGCATAGGGAGAGTCAATTAAATATTTGCAGTGTTGCATAGGAGTGGACAGGTGCTGAAGTGGTCTATGGGTTTTTTGTGTCAATCTTCTGATTGGATTTATTTACAGAATCACTTGTCATGTTTTCACCATGAAGTTAAATGTGATTTGAAAAGGGAAAAAAAAAAAAAGTCAGCTGATGGGTTCAACAAAAGCATAATCCGTAGGTTAGCAACCTCTTTTTTCACAGGATGTCTGTTTTTAAAGGTTTAGAAATTGTTAAACATCAATTACCATACGAAGGGAACAAATGTGTTTTTCACTTCCAGAGCCCAACTGTTGTGCTCTACAGCTAGTCCGGTTTTCTATCTTTAACCAACTACTTTTGACATGGAAGAGTTGGCCAGTGGCCTACCGGGAGAAGAGTTTATTTATTGGGCTTAGGTGCTCATGGAAAATTTTCTTCTGGTGATAAGAAAGGAAGTCACTTTCACTTTGATCAGATCTACTGTTAAGAGGCAAAAAAGTGGGAATGAAGTGCTCTTGGCGATAGATTTTTGACTTCAGATATATCGTAATCACTTGGCTGGCCTGCTGGGGCTCGTCACCAACCGCTGCGCTGGATGCTTAGATTCGGCGGTGAGGTTTATGTAGAACCGCATGATAGACCGGGCACATCGTCTACAGAGCTTGCTTTTAATGGACACCATTAGGAGGCCGTGAAATTCGGATTAATACCAAGCTGGGATTGTGATTACCTGAAGCCCAGGGAATGAGAACATTGGGGGCGAGAGGCGCAGCGTCTGGTCTGAATGATGAGGCTTTGAATCTTTTATCCTGCTCTTTAGAGAAAGAAATCCACAGAAAGTGAAGGTAAACAAAAGCAATATGATGGAAAAAAACCCCACAGGTAATGGCCGAAAGTCAGACACTTGGATGGTTAAGACATCCCCTCAACGGCAGATTTGAGAAACTGGCAGTTCAAAAGCTCGACTTTACTCAGGAGCTCAAGCGCAGTCAGATGCGATTACGTCCAACGGGGACTTGCGTTATTTTGGGCCATAAAACCAATAAAGGACTCAAACTGTGAGCGGAACCTCTGTCGGTTCACCCGAGACCAATGTCAATGGATCAGATCAGCTGCTCAGGATTTCAGGTGCATCTGAAATTTTTATGGGCGGGATTTATGAATTAAACATCAAAACCGTCGCAATCGTGGGTCAGGTCAGATCCAACACTCTCTTTTAAAGAGCGGTTTGTCTTAGCCTGCTATGGGAAATGACAAATGACCGATTCAATAAAGAAGAACAGGTGAAATATTCAGTGTAGCCGTCTAAATGATTCAACTTGGAGGAATCAATCAAAGGTCAGCTGTGCGGTGAATGTTTTCCTGCACTGTCTGAGATAAAAACGACCACCATTGGGCTCCATAAATAACTGGATCTAGACTGTTTTCATGATACCAAACTGAAAATAATCATTTATGGAGGACAAGAATATCCACACTTAAAGAAGCTATATGGAAAAAAAAATGGTATATCACAAATGCATTAGAATTAGCACTGTGTGTTTTAGTTATTAAACTAAAATTAACACTAAAATATTTACTGACGACATTTGACATGTTAATTTGACTTCACAACACTCTCGTACAGATGCAGATAAAAACCTTTTTTGGAAGAGTTATTTGTCACCATATGTGGATCCATTTTTGCATTTGGGCTAATCAAGAGGCAGGACATTGGCTTATTTAATCACTAAATGTGAGGTTGCTTTTATCAGAAAATAAAACCCACTGAGCCAATACCTCATTTGCCAAGAGAAACTAGATCTGCTAACAAGGTGGCAGAACACACAACAGAAAATGCAATTACAAGTCACAAAAGACTGTTGCAATAAATGTGCTTTTTTAGAGCCAAAAAATGTCTTTTACGAAATTACAATGCATTAGTGTAAGAAAGAAACCTGGTCGTCTCTGATATCTAATGCACATGTGTGATGTAGGGGATAAATGAAGGTGTCTTTATGAAGATAATGACTGTATTACTCCTTGTATTCACAAAGTCCCATAACCCCCTAGAGGAACTTATGTGTGCCATTACAGAGGGCAAACAAGAGCTCCTACTAATCTGCAGCAATACAAGTTTACATGATGATGATGTCTTTCGATGTACAGAAAGAGGCCAGTATGATGGAAAGCTAGAGAGAGAGAGATGAAAGAGGGAAAAGCTTAACATTGCAGCAATTACATATTTGACCTCCCATGGTAACTGTTAATTATAATGAAAATAATGTGCAACACAACATGAACCTAAAACATACAGAATATCTGAAAACAAGCCGCTTACACTCAGCATGATGCTGTACAATACACCTGAACAGCACCTGTGAACCGCCGTTCAAAAACACAGAACAACAAAACAATACTGGCTTGCGGTGAATTCACTAAGGGAAAAAAAAGAACAGAACAGTACAATCTTTGTTGAAATTGTGATAAATAAGAATATCAACAGTCAACATACAGCAAAAAAAAAAACTAAACAAAATTAAAACAGTACTAATTCACAAAATGTTATTGCAAAAACATGAGTTAATTCAATAGCTGACATTAAATAATAAACAATACTTATTAACTTTAGATAAAAAGAAGTTTCATATATATATATATATATATATATAAAATATTATATAATATACACACATACATATGCAAATATAAGTATATATATATATATATATATATATATATAAGACAAAAATATAGACATAATTTTCCTTATTTATGAAATCCTTTTTTTGTACCTACTTAAAGGTGCAGTACATGGACATAACATACTGTGAGTCTCAAACACCATCGTTTCCTACTTCTTATAGAAATCAAGTGTTTGCAAA
>JAUCMS010000045.1:16324694-16338011 GCA_032357445.1 Enteromius radiatus
CATTACCTAAGCTACATACCTTCTATGTACATATCAGACAACAATTTAAAATATTCTCTCAATGCATTCTATGGCACTATTAAGATCTAACATTGGAAAAGAAAACTGTCCACAAGACATCTCAACTGACCCCACTTGAATTTCTCAAAGAATTGTAGTGTCCTTCACAGTTCACTCATAAAAAACATTTCATGCAATCTACAGACACTTGTTCATGACAAAGAACCCCTGAAAACGACATAATAGTTCATTCTTCACCAAAACACAGTCTGAAAGGTACTAAAGTACATCTATCCTCGCTTCACTCTAGAACTCTCAGGGCTAAAATAACAGCCTGCTGTGGGTTCGACACCATTATAGACCAGAGGAGACAATGAATAAATACCCACAATGAAAATGGTTCACAAGAAAAAGCTATTCTTTAGGCATATGTTATGTCCTTGACACAAAGATGACTAGTTTAATAATGGGTTAGTCAGAAAGATTTTGTTCTAGAAAACGTAACCCAATAAATCCATCCCTCTCAGCTTCTGCCTAAATACACAAACACACATATAAAGAAATGAATAGCAGTTTATAAACTTTATTTATAATAAGATGAAATACTTTACTAAATTCAAAAGGAGTTTCGAAACTAAGTGAATCAATTGAGATGATTTCCACGTACGAACCTGGGATCTTGAAATGATCATTCTAGGCCCCTGAATGCTGAAGTCTTTTACTTTGAGACACCCCATTTCCATAATTAAGTCAATTAGTGCTCATATTAGGGAAAGAATATATACTCTAAAGGAGAGCACAGACACTCTCCATGTGCAATTTGGGGCCAGCAAGATTTCCCAGGACAAAGCTGGGAGCCCCAACGCAATATAAGTTATATATTATTCAGACCATAGGCTCCAGCACAAATCATAAAAGAAGAGTTGCTTAAACTAAATGTTGTCTTTGTGCTGGGATCTGTTTTCCGTCGAGCTCGTTAAATTGCTCATCTAAATGAATTAGGAAGTCCATGAGAGAAATGGCAACAGTATACTCGACTCCAAATGATACAAAAGTTATTTGTGCAAAAACCACACGATGAAGCCTCGGCTGACTTTAAATAGCACCGATCATGGTCTCTAAGAGTCTAAAAGGGTGTCAACAACAATTATTTGTGGTTTAACGACAGTGGCAAGTTGGATCAATATCATCCTGACAGATTAATAAAATTTCATAATTCATCAGATGGCTCCCCGACGTAGCTCTGCAGTTTTCGATTTTCAGCTGTAAATTGCTCATCTACTAAAGTTCAAAGAGGAAATTTGCAAGAACACAATCTTGGGGCTGAGAAAATGTTCAGAAATGACGAGACGGACGTTTGATTAACTGAGTCAAGCAAAATGGATGCTGAATATGCCAAACTGTCTTAGAACTTACTATAAGTCCAGAAAATAGTCAGAAGACCTGACATGTTTGATCGACTTATTAATGCATGAATGAAAAAACATCAGCAAAAGCATTTAATCTTTGCAAAGGTTATAAGTGTCATGGTACAGGGTAAAGGTGTGACAAAAGAGAAAGCGGAGTTCATACAGATCATTCTTTTATAAATGAGTGAGCTACATTAGGCAACATAGGCAAATCAATTATATAAAAAGAATTCAATAACGGTATTCAGTTACTCAAAACTCATCCATGACCAGTTAAGTCAAAATACTGGCTAAGCTTGTAATGACATTGAACATCGAACAGTGAGCATTATGCATTTAAGGAGGAAAATATAGAAATAATATGTAAAAGTAATTTATATGTGCCAAACTTCTTGCTGCCAGCTGGTGGCACTATGTATATAACTGAATATTGTTATGCAGATGTCTTCAGACCAGTACTTTTATCAAACACATTAAGTTGCAGATTGAACATGGTTTGCTTGTGTTAGAGAAAAGCACAACATATCCTGTTTTCAACAGGTGGCGCTATGATTATATGTTGGTGCAGATTGGACATTGCATGTTGAAGTTAGTGTAAACAAGCTGTTAAGAAATGCTGTTAAAATATATTGATGATTGTTCGTTCATGTTAGTTAATGCATTAACTAATGTTAACAAATTAGACCTTATTATAAAGTCTTACTAAAACCTTTAATGATATACAGTAGGCATTTTTTCTCTTATTATTCTTCTTATTATAAATTTATTTAAAATACAATTTCAAACTTAAATCCATAGTAGAAAGTAGAAATCCATGACATTTTTAGCAGTTTATTAGAGAGAAAAAGAGTAAAGGAATGGTAAATAGACCATTTCAGCACTCTAAAAAAAATAAGAAAAATACTAAGATACAATTAAAAGCTATTTTACTTTAAAAATCCACTTAAATCCTTTCTACATTTTTTAAATAAAAAAAAATAACCCACATTTCTATGATGTCAAGAATACTACTTATAATTCCAAAAGACTGAACTTTAACTTGGTGATACTTGAAATTCACTCCTAAAGAAGCACTGCACTAGACTTTTAAGACCTTGTGCAAACAATGATACGCAAATGCTCTTTCAATCAATACAGAAAACAAACTATTTGTGCACAAGACAACAGTGGTTTAATATGAAACACTCTTTCACATTTATCCCCAGCAATGATTTTCTATGAGGGAAGTTAAACGCAGCCGTGGGCACAAATTAGTTGCTTGCCATTTAGCAAACACTGCAAAGCGACTTCCAGCACACTAATTGCAGGGCCAGTCCCGCTGGAGCAATCTGGGGTTAAGTGCTTCACTCGCGGGCACAGTTATTCCACAGTGACTGTAAGAGTCCAGTTTTTACTTTACCTGATGACATACTTGAATATTAGGATACATGCATGTACTAGATCAGTGTAATGCCAGGTTTACTGTTATGATATTTGCCGGCCTCTTTCAGTAAGATTAAATGAGATTTCTCCATGTAAGGTAAATCAATGAGTTTTACCATGGTAAAAATTAATCAGCCTCTAATGGATTTTTATAGGTAGTAAAAAAATGGTTCAACAATTTGAAGGTAGAAACATTGTGATGGAAAATGTGTGTTAATTACTTGTGGATTGTTGTGATGTTTTTAATCAACCGTTTGGACTCATTCTGACGGCACCCATTCACTGCAGAGGATCCATTGGTGAGAAAGTGATCCAACGCTGCATTTCTACAAATTTTTTTAGTGAGTCAATTTCAGCAGATTCTCATTTTTAGGTGAACTATTCCTCTAATATAAATTATTTAGTGCACTGTTTATTGGAACAAAAATGCACAGAACATGAGTGCGCAGTAACCAGAATGAATTATTTGACAGACTGAATGTTTTTTCAACCTTTTAAAAAGTGGTGTATAATTGCAAAAGCATGTTTCTCACATATAAATAATCTGAAAGTAGACTGTAGAGCTAGACGTCTGCTAAAGTTAAAGACCAAGAATTAAAAACATTGCGGTATTACTTTTACATCTGCTCTGAGGCTGAACTTTAAAAATGACTCCCTGCCAGTATTGAATGTTCAGTATGTTCAACAGTCAAGCTTCCACAACTCTCACTGAGCTGCTGCCAAGCTTTAAAAAAGACCATTTTTTTTTTATAACCATCTGTTTGAATAGACACCAAAAGTCCAGATTGTGTAGTTCAGGCTATGGTTGAGAAAGGAAAAAGCAACAAGACCGAAAATAAAAGGAGGGGGGAAATGCTGTCTTGCTTTCGAACACCACATATAATCATGACAACTATAACACTCAGGCTTTGAAAAAGTTCCTAGTCAGGCAAACTTCTGACTAGAACACAATACCTCATCAAATAGCAGGATATGCAAGTGATAAAACATATTTCCAACATCTCCGGCTCAGGGGAGCATCTGGTGAACTGCGGTCAACCCTTCCTGAATGGATTTCTGATCACTGTTAGTGTGTATAAAACATGTTTCCAGAACTCTGAGATCCGCCAGTGAGCGACGCCTCATTGTACCATCACAAAGAGGCACAAAATCTCTTTCCAGAACGTTCTCTCACACCGTTCCTGGCTGGTGGAATGACCTTCCCATTACTATCCGAAATGCCAACTCCCTTACAACCTTCAAACGGCTTCAACACTATCTCTTTCAACACTATTTGACATCATAAAAAAAATAAATAAATAAAATCCTTAACCCTACTCTAGCCTGCACTTTGAAGATTGCCCGTTGTATGGTATTATGAGCACTTCCTAAGTTGTCTTTGCTTCTTATGACTAATTGCTTGTTGTTTTTCCCCACCTGTAAGTCGCTTTGGATAAAAATGTCTGCTAAATGAATAAATGTAAATTGTTTTCCATGTGTGTGAGTCTCACCCAAAAACATCTCCACATAAACTGAGAAAACTCCACCCATTTCCTATGATATTGATGTCAAAGTCAATGCATCAACCTCACGTGTCAAAATTCCACATTATTTTTTGCATAATTTTGGGTTTGTGTAGTATTAATACATTTTAAATAGGGGTGAAATGGATCGTAGATGATCTGTGATCCGTACGGACCAGTCCCCACAGCTCGGCACGCACGTGATTCACTGATTAGTTGTTATTATTTGTAAGCGTTTTGCCTTGCCAATTTACACATTCAAGCAATTTCAGACCATTCAGATAAAGTAGTCGTCGAATCGGGATTTGCATGCCGTTTTAATGGATATTTACATACCAAAATGGGCATTTTCACATAACTTTGTAAGTATTCTGCGTTAGGTCTTAAAGAGACAGCAGCCTAAAAATATCTACTTCTCTCTGGTCCACTAATCAAACAACATGGCAGCTTTAACAAAGATTCATCTGTATTTAACTTATGCAGTAAATGTTTTTGTGTTGTTTTACACTTCACTTTTTCATTTCTGCACCTGAAAACTACCGTTACTGTCTTTATATAGCCTATCATTTAAGCTGCAGGCTGTTCATATATGCTTGTATTTTGTGCAACTGTTCTTGTTGTATTAGTGTCTTTATAAATTAAGCTAGTAGTTTCTGCTGGGGTATCATTAAAGTAAGCTTTTTAGTAATAAATAAATAGCACATTTTTTTGATGATCCGATCCATGACTTAAAATCTGTAGCATGCCCCGAACCATTGTTATTCGCTGCACGACTATTTTTAAAGTTAACTTGTAGAATACACAATTTTGGGTTGCCATTTGAGCTCTAGGTCCTAAAGCAAAACCAGTTAAAAGCCACTGATTTAGAGCACTGGCAACCGTTCACAACCTTCGGCATCAGATAACCGTGATAAGCAGGAACGTGAGCAGCTCTGGACGGCATCAGGGATTAAATATCCCGTCTGCTATCCCATAAAAGACCTTGATAATAGAACTGCTTAGTTTTGCCGTCTCCACGAGTCAGTGCTGGGCGGCTGACTCAGCATCAGGACAATAGCGGACCACAGCGGAAACACGTCGCTCTTTGTTCTTGTATGTTGGTACAAGACTGCTGAGGCTTCTGAATCCGATGGTTCATTTGTCATTTCTCCTGTCATGTTGCTTTGTGTACTAGCATTTACGCCTACAAATGGAATCACTTTAAATATAGAGCATCATATGATAAATAGTTTCACACCAGAAAACATAATTACCCAAAGCCTGTCAAGAACATGTCCAGGCTATATTTCACAGCAAATCATTGAGGCAAAAAATGCATCCATCTAATACAATCATAATAATTATACTCTTTACTTAAAAAAAAATATTACTTAAAAGTTGTCCGAAAACTGATGGAAAAAAAATCTGCCTTCTTTTGAACTATATCTTTACAACTATACAAAACCAGACTGAATGAGTTCAAAAATCATAGACTCCATAGCACTTTGCAGAGAATATTATCAACAAAAATACTTATTTCCTCATACAAACTTTAATGATTTTAAGATGAAGTGAAAATGGTTATTGTGAATCAACCTGAATTTGTGGAGAATACAATTCACCCCCCCCCCCCCCCCCAAGAGTTTATATTTTAATGCTATAATATATATTTTGAAATTGTAAATGATTAATTCATGGTAAACTATTATTAGTTTGATTTTAATGAACTAAAGCTGCATTACAGTGTTTTGGAGAATCAAATGGTCATTTAGGCATTAGGTTGAAAATAATGAAAGTTACAAAGCAAAAATAATAGTTTTTTTCATTTTAAAAAACCTGACAATGATCATGAAAATTACCATGCAGACCCTTCCCCCCAAAAAACCTGACTTTATGAGATCTGGTATATGCTGAAATACTTGCCGTCCTCTCACTGTTGTTGTTGTTGCCAGTTCAGTCTGATTCAAGGACGAAGGGACGAGACTTATCAATTGGCAAGCATTAGCTTAAAGTCTAAATTTAAAAATAACTTGCATCAAAAATAAATAAATAAATTCATGATGCTCCTTGGATCAATTTTCTTTTCAGATTAAATTGTCAACTGAGCCCAGAATCAGTAAATACCATTAAGCCTGATAAAAAGGAGGAGGGAAAAACACTACTAATGGCTTTTTTTGACAGCATCAAAGATAACACTAATCACTAGGGGGATAAGGCTAATTTAAGGAAGCTTTTCTTTAAATTAGTGTTTGTTGTTGGGCAAAACAGATGGAAGGTAGATGAAATGCTCAACAAGCTCTTAGGAGCTGAAAGCTTGAGTTTTGTGCTCACTCACCTCATGTTCACAAGCAAGAAATATAACACAGGCAGACAGGAGCCCACCCATCTCATCCCGAGGTGTTTATTGCACCTAACAGCCACCTTCTCATCTCTCAAGGATGTAATCATTCTTTGGGTTTCTTTTCCCTTGAGCTGTTATACTGTACCGTTCTAGAGAGAGCCTATCAGATTATCAGAGAGACATATGACATCTTGTGGCAGGACGAGGAAGTGCAGGACACAAATTAGCGGACAGGGTTTTGGTGTTTTTTTTAATACAGTACATTTTAAATTTTAAATAAATACATTTAAAAAGCTATAAAAGACATCTGTATAAGAAAATATTTCCTATGGCTATAGTTTTTGTTTTGTTATACAGCTCTGAAAAGCTGTAAAAAAAAAAGCTCGGAAAATATGTATTCCTATACAAACGTATTTAATTAGCTATTATAAACACATTCAAGTTTGGAAGCGGATACATTAGAAGGGTTGTCTATTTTTTAAAGACAAATAGCTCTAGGTAAAATCAGTAATATTGTGAAATATTATTACAATTTTAAAAAACTGCTGTCTAGTTTAACATATTTTAATATATAATTAATTTCTGTGATGCAAAGCTGAATTTATCATAATTAATCCAGTCTTCAGTGTGACATAATGCTTCAGAAATCACTCTAATATGCTAATTTGCATATTAATTTGCAAGAAACATAAAACAATTTTACATTTGAAATTTAAGAACATTTTTAAGTCCATAAATCTTATCTGTACTGATACTTCTGATCCACTAAATGCATCCTTGCTAACCAAAAGCATTTTCTCTCAAAATGTATATAATAAAACTAAAAACCGAATCAAAACTCAAAAGCTAATGTAAGCATGCAGATGAAACAAGCAATTAAAATGTTGCAATATAAATCAGAAATTTAAAGTTGATGTAACATAATAAACTAAACAAACAATATAATGATTCACTTAAAGACATCATAACATCAAAACCCAGCTGATTCCTCACTACTAGATTAACACTGAAAACACAATACAATCTAAAAATAAACAAACCATGATGGGTTCTTAACGTAGCAAGCTCACACTAGTCAAAATACCCATCAGATCCACTATATTTGAGATAGTTGCTAATTAATCTCAAAGTGCATGTGGAAGCATCCCACGATGACTTATCCACAATCTAATGAGTCCACGCTGGCAAGAATCAACTTGCTTATCGCGCCAGGGGTGGTAATGCCGGCTCTCAGCAATTCACAGCATTACAGCTCAATCTGGCAACAAGGCCGTACGATAGGCCTAAACAAGCCACTCCTACACAACAACCTCTTTTGAGGCCCAGCTAAAAGCCTTTCTGATGCAGAGATGCGAGATGAATGTGATAAAACACGTTCCCAGCTGCCGCAAGGATGTGCCAGCGCGTTTCGCCACAGAGTACATGCTGATAGTACTTTCTGACCCTAGCGCCCCTGAGCCTTCCCAGCATCCCTCTCCATCTGCTGGGCGGCCACAGGAGAGGACTGACCTGGCTGGTGCTGCAGCTAGAGAGGAAGCGGTGAGGGAGTGCAACCAGAGGGCACTGCTCTGATGCTGGGAGAAGTTCTGCGGCGTTACACGTGTGTCAATCCTGGCTTCACTCTTGTGCATATCAATAGCAGAGGGGCTATATAATATAATCTCATATATATATATATATATATATATATATAAATATAAATTTAAAGAGACCAATACATTTCTATGACTAGCCACAAACACAAAAAAGCTCTGTGGAAAGTGCATTCACAAAGAGTCATTTCTAATCTAAGAATTGTCTAACAGAACAATGTATATACTAAAACATACATGACTTACTGTAATTTCATTAGTTACTATGACTTTTTTCAAGATCTTGGAAGATTTTCAAGGACCATGTGAATAAAACATTTTTTTTTACTTAAAATAATCATCTTAAATGTAAAAAAAAAAAAATGAAGACTATCCAGTAAGTACGAAAAATGAACAAATAAATAGTCAAATGAAACAAGAACATTTGATATCTATAGTATTCAAATAGCCTCAATCAGCTGACATGTCTTCAGTCAGTCAGTTGCGTCACACAGTTCTCTTTCATCAATCTATTATAGCCAATATTTTAAGTGTCACAGAGGATATAGACTCGTATCGGGGCACAGTGACCCCTTATTCGTCAAGCAGTCATGAACCCATAGCACAGTCACACTGCCTCTCGTGAAAACTTCTTTCACCGGCAGAGCTGTTAGCGTGTGAGACCACGCAGGTCCCGTTTCAGCACACCGAGTCAAAGTACAGCTTGTTCGATCCCCTGCAAATAGTCTAGCCTAAAAGCTGCTGCACAAGAGCACAGACCTTGACAAACTCTGTTGTGTTCTGCATGTACTCACAGCTGCAGTGCTTGTCCACTCCATCACCCTGAGAACTGCTTAATCCCGCCTCCTCTCCCACAGGTTTCCTGGTCGTCACAGTGCTCGGAGTGATGGGCGGCTGCGGTGTGGTCTGAGAGGCTGGGACAATAAGAAAATATGAGTTATTGCTGAGATTCGGACTGAACTGATCAAAAATCTGACACATCTGACAATATGTGAGCATGGATCACAAAACTAGTCACAAGGGTCAATGTTATGAAATTGAGAGACAATATTTGGCTGAGATGCAACTATTTGAAAATTTGGAATCTGAGGGTGGTGTCCAAATAAAGCTCTTAGCAATGCATATTTTTAATCAGAAATTAGGTTTGGAAATATTTATAGTAGGAAATTTGCCTGTTGTTTACCTGAAATTTACCATGTTCCATGAAGATCATCTTCATGGAACCTGATCTTTACTCAATATCCTAATGATTTTTGGCATAAAAAGTTTTTTCTTCCTTTTAAGAATAGTATTTAATTTGTAGTGTTTACTTATTTAATATAATTAATTAAATTATTTAAATTAATAATTATCTGTAACAATTACATTACATTTTATATTTAGCTAAGTTTATCTTTATAGCATCAGACTCCTTTTTTTCCCCTTTAGACAGTATAAAATGACTCCTTATACATGAAAATATATAGCCTCTTCAGAGGAGATTTCAGAAAGATGGTCGCTCACAAGGGGATCATCATCATATTCTACAAAATCATATTCTTGCCTGCCAAATGCTAAAAAGAAAAAGTTCCCAGAGGCTTACATTGAAGGAGAGATTCAAGCCAAAACTAGACTTAGTAGTGTGCTTTATCACACAGTTGAGTTTTTGGTTTTGTGGCTGTTCGAGCATGTCTCTTATGCTAATATTTCACTTCTGTAAATAATGCTATGGCTTCTTGGAAAACAAAACAAAAAATATGATGACTCATCCTGCAGTCATTTATTTTGTCCAATTAAATGCACTCTAGATTAATAATTTCCTCTATACCACCTAGGTTTAATTATAGCAATGTTAAATAGTAAATCATGCCTTTAAAAAAAAAAAAAAAGGAAAGAAAGAAAGGAAACAAGGGACCTAATCCTAATTTTTGTTTGAACAGGAAATAAAGCTACAAGAGTAGGAAAAAAAAAAAAAAAAAAATCGAGCCATTTCATGGTGGTCTTTAATTCAGACGCAGCCTTGCTTCAAACTTACACACCACAATACCAATAGCCATAACTTCTCCACTGCACCATATAAAATATTCAACAGCACTTCTCTAGAGCAGGTCATTTTTTACCCCACCGTATTCGTTCAACTGAAGCAGTGCAAAATGAAAAGGAACCGAGGGGTGGCCCAGAAGGGGGCCGTGCGAGATTTTCGTTACAGCAGACACAAAATGAACGAATTACAGGAATCTGAGGTAAATCATTCTGAGAGAAAAGACCCCTGGTGATTAAAAGCGTGGTGGAGGTGCTGGTCACCAAGAATCTCACAACAGCTTTTAATGTGAACTCTCATTTTTTTCCCCTAAAATATAGTTTTATCTTTTTTATTTTAAAAGTGATCAGAGAGTAAGTATGCACCTCTGAGGATTAAACTCCTAACACTAATGTTGATGCTGATGGGTGTTAAACAAGGTGCTGGCATGCATGCTAAAATCTAGGGCTTAATACCTATTTGTACACTATTCTAAACGATACCCATAGGACTCTTAAGGATTTCCTAATTGGTTATTTATATTAATTTCTTTCTTTATTTGCATACATACACTAAATAATATACATAAAAAAAATAAATAATGTGCATACATATTTCTAAACAGTAAGTGTATTTATTTATTTAATAAATAAAAAAAAAGAAAACCTATATTTATAATGGAAATATAAATGTATTATATTTTATTTTTAAATAATATATCATTATAATAACACATTTATCGATCATTTACGTGTTTTTTCAAATTCTACTTTAATTTCTCTGGTTTCTGATTTTATTATTTAATATTTTCAAGACTCTGTTTTAATGATTACATTTAAAATATTAATAAAAACGTACACAATTTAACAGCAATGTAATAAAACATAACACAAATTACATTAAGGCTCTGTAAAATACATTTTCATATTTGGCTTAATTCTGATTGTGTGTTCTCCATTAATTTTCTGGATTCCATTTTAATGGATTCTAGTATTTCTAAATTACTGTAGTAGTATTAAATTAAGTAATACAGTATATTTATTTCACAGTTTCTTCCAAACTTTTTTGACGGGTTAATGTAAAGACCTTTAAGTTTCTGTTTGTATATGATATGATGATAGTTTTGCTCAAAATGCTCATGAAACAGCTCATGCTGTTCGTGAGTTTATGTAGTCATACGTTACACAATATCATAGGGCCCTATATTAATCCAAACAGTTGGTTAGATGTGTACAATACTGCTACGGTTTCTGTGTTTAAAATAAATAAATGCCACACAGAGCACTACATAGGGAATAAGGAGAGATGTCGAAGTAAACCAAATAAATCAAGTGATCAAAACAGGAGCATTAAAACATTAAGCATTAAGTTTGTTTTCTGATGTGATAAACAATGTCAGTCTGGCTCAAAGAAACCCTGGGATAAGGACAGTGATGCGTCACCTCTCTTCTTGCGGGACTCCTTGATCTCCTCGCACATGCGGTCAAACTCGGGGTCCAGTTCAGAGGCGATCATGGCATGCGCGGTATCCTTCAGACTGCAGGCCCTGTGGCGGATGATTTTATCTGTGAGGAAGCACAACAGAAGGCCAGTGTCAATAAAAAATTCATTTGGGTTGATGAAGAAGACATGTACTTGAAGAGCGACAGTATGATTTCTGGGTATTAGGGCTGCAATTAATCTGAAAAATAATGAAGATCCCGATTACAGTTGCCACATTTATCTAATCATGAAAAATCACAATTACAACACGACCAAACTCAAACACACCCATTATATATAATATAATATATTATATATATATAATAGTTAAATAACGCATTACTTGTAAAGTAATCTGATTAAACAACATGCATCACATAACAAGCAAAGATATTAATGTAAATAATGAACCTAAATGGAAACCTGAATGACAATATTACAGAGAACACTTAAAAAAAATTCAATAAAAATAACTGAATAAAAATAAACAAACAATAAACTTGAGCAAGAAAAAAAAAAAGAAAAGGGGTGCAATAAATCTAAATAAAATTTGGAGCTGCAAATCAAGCAACGGCTCACTTCGATTTAAGATTCACTGAAGAAACTTAAGCATTGGCTTTTTATGCGAGTATCTGAACAGACTTCTGAAGCGCTCCACAGGCAGTCAATCAAAGCATCTCTGTTTACAAAAACACACTGGTGTGAGAACAGGGATTACTGTGTTTTCTCAAAGTTCTCTGAGCTACCATTTGTATTCTACCCTTATTTTTCTCTCTCTCTCTCTCTCTATCATTAATCAAGCCGCTTTTAAACAGAGAGGAAGAAAATAGAAAGGAAAATTGTGTGTGTGTGTGTGTGTGTGTGTGAGAGAAAAGAGAGCACACTACTGGGTAGTCCTCATTACTCCAGGACAGGCTGGAGGTCAGGATCTGGCAAAGTTTGCCTCTTAATTGGAAGATGGGCCTAATTAAGCCATCTAGAGCGAGTGAGAGGACACTCTTTACTCCAGTCAAGGATATAATGGCAGGCTGAGAGTAAGAGAGTGTAAATACACTTATTTTGACTTTCAAAGCCCTGTACAAAGATCTCAGGCTGCTGGCGCCAAAACTGACAATTGAACAAATGGACCCAAGAGAAATTAAATCAGTGGTGCTCAGTCCAAATCTCTGAGATCCACCTTCAAACTGAATTTGCTCACTGTTTGCATTCGAATACCAATTTACTCCCTATTGGGTCCTGCACAGTATATACTGAACATTATCATGAACTATATTTAAAAAAAAGGCAATGTTATATTAAATACAAGAGTTTAATGGTTAACACTTTTATAGCACATTATAGCAGGTAAAACTATTGTCACATGACCAAATCACACCGCATGTTTAATTCAGCTTAATGTTTAATTTAAGTAATCTTGCATCTAAAACTAGAATAATGCTATTTTTACTGAGTATACAAAATGTTTAGTAAAAAAAATAAAATAAAATTATAGACCACGTGATCACTTACTTGTTTTTTTTTTAGTGCTGGGCAATGATTAATCGCGATTAATCGCATCCAAAATAAAAGTTTTTCTTTACATAATATATTT
>JAUCMS010000045.1:16340708-16351739 GCA_032357445.1 Enteromius radiatus
GGGGCCGATATCCGATCCTAATATCGGATCGGTGCACCCCTAATATATATATATATATATATATATATATATATATTTTCCCCATTTGATGGTGTTTCTCATATTATTAGGGTCTGTAAAAGGGCAAAACTAAGAGGGCAAATAAATACTGCACATTCAAGCTTTGTTTGAAAATCCAGCATCAACTTGCATAAATTCACCTTGGCATTTTTGGTTTCCATGGCTCATTTAATTCTGCTTTACTTTGTGAATATATGCCATATCCATAAACATCAATAAATATCTGACATAATTTTCTACACTGCAAAGTGTCTCAACTGACTCCACCGTATGGCCAGAGAATAGCAAGAAAGTCCATTAAAGCAATGAATGGGTTTTATGGAGGCTGCTCATTATAGTGCCATTTTTCCTCTGTGGAGAGATCAGCGACAATGATTTCCTGTGCCTTTTGAATAAGGAAAGGTCAATGGGTTAATATCTAGCTGCATTTATCGTCCTCATATTCTCATATCTTTCCGTGAAGGACTGACAAGTCTGGATTAATCATTGATTTAATGTCCTCCACTCTTCAAGTACAGCAGTCGTTGTTCGCTGCTGCTGTTTTTGACTGCTTTTGAATTTCTACAGCAAGTACTAGAGATTTGCACAACTAAGTGACTAGTTCTGCACCAACTGGTCAACTAGTAAAAACACTATTGGAATGTCTGAAATAATATTTTTGTTGTAAACCTATATGATTTGTTAGATATTGTGTGTACACATAATTTCTCAAAATGTCTTTCTCTACTAAAGCTATCTTAAAAAAAAAAAATAATCAAATTCTATGAATATAACCATTTATGTATTTATTCAGTCGCTCTATATTGTGTATTTACCTCCAGGGTCCTTGTCTGGATTGTACTCCAACGCATTGCTGCAAATGAGGTCAATGTCCACTAGAAAATCCTTGGCGACCATATATTTATGAGTGTCGATCTTCATCATGATGGCGGACAGGTCCATAGGCTGTTTGATAACCTCGAGGTAGTCTGAAACCTAAATCCGAAAAATGCATGAACACATTTCAGCAAAAAACACAAGCAACAATTTTTTTGTTTTGTAAAATAAATGCAGCATTGGTGAGCATTAAGGACATGCTCTTGATTTGTAATATGAAAGCTTTGTGAGCTTCACCATACAACAATCTCCAAAAGCTTCAAGAGACCAAGGCGAAAATGTGTCGCACTCTGTATTCATAGACACACCGCCTTCCTTTTTTGCACCGTACATTGATGAACTTTTTAATTGCCTTCTCAAATTTACTGATTCAGGTAACGATCCTGCCTGCAAGCTGTCATATAATGACAATCATTTGATTTGTTTGGTCTGGGGGTTGCTAATAAACCATAGGTGCCTTTAATTAGATGCTAATATTGAATAGAGTACAGACCCTACGGGCATTAATCATACAGCTGCTGACGTGCAGAAACAGCCCACCTCCTCAATGTCCACAGGTTTGCTGAAGATCTGGAAGCGCTTGTCGGTGGCGAGCCGCTTTGTGACGTCCCTGAGAAAGAGGCGGAGCTCGCGCAAGGTGTTCTCCTCCTGCTCCTCCAGCCGCCGCCGCTCCTCTGGTGAGAGCTGCCGAGGGCCAGGGTCTTCAGCGAGGGTCAGCACCTCCAGAGTGCTCACTGGAAACACAAAAACAGTACTTAACTACAATCATGAGGAATTGGACAGCTTTTTTTTTTCAGTACTTCTAAAAGGAGTAAGTACAGAATCACTTTGACTGATTTATAACCAAAAATGTCTTGTATATTTTTCAATATTCATGCACTTCCTCTGGAATGAGTGCTTTTTATAATTAAAATGAATCATTCCATGTTTTCAATACTAAACAGACAAGCAAGAATTTACTACAACAACATGATTTTATGATTATTTGCAAGAAACGCTGAATAAAAAAAACCCAAATCAGACTTTTAAAAACTTCTCTAAATAGAACAAATCAATTCAATTAAGAAAATCAAACAAATACATTATTATAATATTTGTGTCTTGTGATCTTTAGGAAATGTAAGGGCAAAATTAAATAATTAACAAATACTACATCAATTAGATTATAAGAAACTATATCAAGACACACAGACACACAAAAAAAATGATAAACTTCTATAAGTCTCTTATGCTCAACAAGGCCACACTGATTTGATCAAAAATAAAGTAAAACAAATTAAAATATCTGTTGTCTGTTTGAAAATATTTTCAAATTACTCCAGTCAATCATTTTGAAATCATTTAAATATGCTAATTTGCCGCTGAATAATCATTTCTTATTATTTGTGTTTATAAAAATAACAAATATCATGTTATTCCAGTGTTTTGTCTAGAAACTCAACCGGTTTTGATCTCCAAACTTAAGTGACATCAGATGAAACGCTGGACAATTGGTCCGAAACAACTAGAAGAGTCAGATGACACTGAAACTGTGCCAGAGCAGCTAGAGGAATTACAAACACCCTGCATTACGTGGATGAAGCCGAGAAACGCTTCCCACCACAGCGTGGGCTGCAAAGTATTATTGATTTCTGAAGAGCTCCAACAAACAACCTGACAGCTGCAGTAATTTAGGGCTGCATCTATACAATGAACCAAAAACAGACTGCCAAAAATGACCAAACACACCAAGTGCTAATGTGGCACTGCCTTGTAAAAAAACAAATGGATAAAAATATCGCTGACAGAAGAAAAATCTTCTCTGTAAACAGGCCGAGAACCTCGTGCTAATCCAAAGATCTGGGCAGAGTGCCTGGCAGTCGTTGAGCCACCAGCCTCAGCAATTTGCTTTGTGGCAGCAGCTAGCGAGCAGTCATGCTAACTGTGAGCATAATTATAGCTAATGGTTCAGGCCCAGTGTTTAATAGAGCCCCTTTCTCCCACCACAGATGCTATGCTGCTAAAAAGGAAGTAGGGTTTGTGTTTTATTCAGAGCCGCCCGTAGTCGGCCCACGGGAGGACCCCTGCTCTGCATCAATGGGTCATGATGCTTGCATTTCCACTTGAAAGCCATTCTCTGCTATAATGGCTCCAGCTGTGAGGGAGACGATGAGCGTGGCAATCGACCACAAGGAGAAGATATCCAGAAGAGAACATCAGGAGCACCCAGGATGCCCAATTTATGCATAAGCAGAAGTAGCAATTCTGGAAGAGCAGCAGTGGCGGTGGAAGTAATTGCAATGAGAGAAGTTAATTCAATAATGGTAATAGCAGTTATCGACAACAAAAAAATGAATTTACTCACAGTCATGTCGTCCCAAAACTGTTTGACTTTCTTTTGTGGAGCATAAAAGATGATATTTTGAAAAGTGCATGTATTTCCTTACATTTAATTTTATTATAATACTATAACTTTGAGATAAATTTAGAGATTGAAAAGTTAAAGTATAAGTGTTTTATCTAATATTAATATTATATTTTTATGCATCTTAATTACATTTTTGTATAGTTGTAGTTTTTAGGTTTATTTCAGGTCTACAGCCCCTTCAATCTAATCAGAATTTAATTTAGATTGAGCTGAATCATATTGACAGTTGTTTACAAAAGGGTTTTCACTGAAATTGAACCATCAATAACTAATTATTTTGGTGCATGTAAACTTGGCTAATACACCTGTACATATGAAATTGTTTTGGACCCCATTGACTTTCATTGTTGCACAGAAGTAAGAAAGTCATACATATCTGGAACAACATTAAAGTGAGTAAACAATTTTTCATTTTTGGGTGAATTATCCCTTTAAGAATCTGAATCAAACCAGAAGTGATGGACAGTGTGGAAAATATTAAAATCACAATGGTAAAAAATAAAAATGAGCATACAGTTACCCTAGACCCACTTTAGCATACACCTTTCACATGCTAATGACCTCATTAGTGCCAGAGAACTAAGTGTATATAGCCTCTATCATTCTTTCTGTTCTTGCTGAGAGTCTATGGTAGTCACTGGAATCGTCCTGTGGAGTTTTTCCTTATAACTTCTCGTTAACTTGGCTGCAAACCTCTGGTCTGCTCTCTATGAATTCCTACTACAGGTATGTTCCAAAAAATTTGAATATCGAGGAAAAGTGCATTTATTTCAATTATTTGTTTCAAAAAGTGAAACTTGTATGTTATGTTATATTAGTTCACTCCACACAAAGTGAAATATTTCAAGCCTTTGTTTCAATTTTGATGATTATGGATTAAAGACAAACAATGCAGTATTTCACAAAATAAGAATATTTCATGTGACCAATAAAAAAAAAGGATCTTAGACATGGTGGCCTTCTGAAAAGTGTGTCCTCAGTCCCCTTTTGCACTAATTACAGCATCAAGGTAGTGTGGCATGGAGGCGAACAGCCTTTGACACAGTTGAGGTGTTATGGTAGCCCAAGTTGCTTTAATATTGGCTTTCAGCTCGTCTGCATTTTGGGGTCTCTATTCCCTCATCTTCCTCTTGACAATACCCCACAGATTTTCAATGGGGTTTAAAGTCAGGCTAGTTTGCCAGCCAATCAAGCACAGTTATTCCATGCCTATTAAGCCAGGTACTGGTATTTTTGGCTTTGTGGGCAGGTGCCAAATCCTGCTGGAATATAAAATCATCATCTCCAAAAAGCTTGTCGGCAGCGGGAAGCATGAAGTGCTCTAAAATTTCCTGGTAGACAGTTGTGTTGCCTGTGGACTTGATAAAACACACCAGCAGATGATGGCTCCCCAAACCATCACTGACTTGGTAAACTTGACACTGGACTTTAAGCAGCTTGACTTTTGTGCCTCTCCAGTCTTTTTCCAGACTCTGGAATTTCCAAATTAAATGCAAAATTTGCTTTCATCTGAAAACACGACTTAGGACAACCGAGCAACAGACCAGTACTTTTTCTCCTTAGCCCAGCACAGACACTGCTGATGTTGTTTTTGGTTCAGGAGTGGCTTCTGTAGCCCATGTCATGCAGACTTCTGTATGTGGTGGTTCAGCCTCAGTCCACTCTTTATGAAGCTCCCCAGATTTCTGAACCGCCCTTGCTCGACAAACCTCTCAAGGCTGCGGTCGTCACTCTGCGCTCTGTGAGCATCCAGCTTCTTTTGCAATTTACTTTTGAGACTTTTCTTTTCTTGTTTTTAAAATTGAAAAAATAAAGGCTTGAAATATTTCACTTTGTGTGCAGTTAACTAATATAACAAAAGTTCCACTTTTTGAAACAAATTATTGAAATAAATGCACTTTCCCTCGACATTCCAATTTTTTGGCACATATATACACACATACACACACATATATATATATATATATATATATACACACATACATACACACACACATACACACACTTATGTAACTCGGTGTATACAGTGTATTTGCAGCGTAGCTTAGATTTCAAAACAATGCAATGAACAATGTTCACGGTGTTTGCCAGATAATTGTTGCCTGCAGCTTAATTTACTCTAGTACAAATTAAGAAACTTGGTAAAGAAGTCTTACAAAATTAAAATAACCCAAAAAAAAAAAAAAAAAGGATTTAACACTTACAAAACAGTGTTTTACCTCCAGAGCAGATAAACTGTACTTCTGCATTAACCATGGTAAACACTTACTGGTTTTTCTCCTGCGGGGTGGTGCCTTCGCTGCCTGCACCAGAATAAGGTCTGAAAAAAACTTCCTGCGTGCTTCTTCTCCAGGCATGCTTAAACAAACCACCTCCCCGTATGAACAGCTGAAGATACATTTTAGCTGTAAAAAACAAAAACAAAACAAAACAGCAAACATTTAGAAACCAAAAACATGCTTTTCAACAACAATCTCAAATTTCAGGTCAATGATATGATTCCAATTAGTTAGCAAGTTAATTAACACAGGAATGTCTTTAATATACCCTTTATATGATTTGAACGACTGTGCCTTCAAAACTCATGAATTCAACATATACTGTGAGAACATCTGCCATGAAAATCACACTCAAAATCACCCATACTGCTCTTCAAATGCTGCCAACCAGCAGGGATCAAATCCCCAGGACTCCACTAAAAAGCATCACACATCTCGCCAAAAAGTGAACCAGCCAATATACAAACTTGTGTTGAACCCTGCCGATTTGGTTTTCCCACAGCATTCTTTGTTCTTTTGCTTAACACTTTTTTTTTTCTCATTTCTCCCCCGAAAGCACAGTGCATGACGGGCTTTGACTTTCGAAAATATTCTCCCGGCATGAAGCATTGTTCTGCTCAGCTTGAACTACGAAAAGAAAGTTTATTGGTAAACAAAGTACTTATAGGGTAAACCCCAAAGCAGGTTGAAAATCCAACTGATGTGATGTGTGAACACGGTACCATAAATAATGTGCCATAATCATATGCAATACTATAATCCCATACATACACACACACACACACACACACATAAAGAGAGAGAGAGAGATACATATGGGTTAAAACATAAAAATAGAACGACATGATTTCAGGGCTACAGCTTCGTTTTTAATCAGCCAATGATCTACTTATTTTAGGGGTAGTTGTTAAAATTCAGCTCTTGGACCAACAAAACATGGTGTTCCAGCAATATGTCCTACTTGACAAAATCATGGTCGCCATCAGTCAGCCAATTAGAAGAGCAGGATAACAAAAGGCTTTAACGAAGAGTGATTTGACGGAACATAATGAAAGGATAGAGAAGAATTGTGATGATGCACGCATCCTTCTTGACAGCCAAAGACTCGTGCATGAGAAAACCTAAAAAAATAATGACCAGCGTCTGGCGCACATGGTCACAGGTGTCATTGAAGAGAGTGTTTTAATGAGCAGTTTCATATTGCTACATTCAACTTTAATTTCACATGGTAAAGTGTGCAGTGCCAGTCTAATTACTGAAGTCTGGAATTTTTTTTTCCTCTACTGAATCAGCAGTTAAAACTTCACTCGAAGTTCATGTAACTTTAAGGCTGCAGCAATCAGGACAAATGAATTCAGGTAAAGGCTAAAGATATAGGAAAGCTCTCATAACCAAGCACAAACCGAGCCGCTTTAAAAAGTCTCCAGGGCTTCCCAAATATTACAAGCAGGCGACCGATTTAAGAGAGAAATCCTCCATAATGAGAAGCCGCAGAGCACTTTAAGTTCAATTTCCGATCATGTGCCGGTGTTGAAGATCCAAACAATCTCTCATCAACTGCATTATTTTATGTCTTTGTCCCCTCTTGGCAGATTTGTTTCCACTCAAGTTGCTTTCGGGCTTCTTTGGTCTAAACTCTTGAGGCGAGATGAAGGAAAGCAAAGCAAGTAGTCCACAAAAGAGCCAGGTAGTGATTGTATGATTTGTCTCAATGCTGATGGAAACCTTGGAGACTAATGCAGATTCTGAGAGGAAGAGAGTCGAGAGACTAAGTAGGCCTTTCAACTCGCCAGAGAACAAGGCATCCTGAGCAAATGTGGAAATCAAAAACACATTTCTTGTTTCTTCCCATCCCTCTCTTATTGACACGTTTCATCTTCACTTCAAATGAACAAGCAGATAAGAAACTGATAAATAATACAGTTGGGATTTGCAAACCAGTGTGATATCTGAATTTAAAGTCAATATCAAAAGGACATGTGCAATTACATTTTCTTTCATAATGCAACTTTTTGGGAATGTTAAATGTGAATAAACAAATAAGAGTTAAGAATTGTGCCATATAACTGCATATTAAATCATTATTTCAAACCATGGTGTCTATTTTGGAGAATCCCCAGGAAAATAAAAAGAAAATGTCCCACCAATTGAAACTTTAAAAAAATTAAAATGCTGTCATGTTTACTCACCCTAATGTCATACAAAAACTGAAATGTGACTGACTTTGAAAAATGTCTTCTTTTGTCCATATAATAAAAGTCAATGAGACCCCATCGTTCTCCGAAATATCTTCTTTTGTGATGCAAAATACATACAATCTATCATCTATACCAGGGGTGCCCAACCCTGATCCTGGCGATCGACTGTCCTACAAAGTTTAGCTCTAATCAAATCAAACACACAAGTTTTTTAGGATCGCTTGAAAATTAAAGGCATGCGTGTCTGATTAGAGTTGGAGCTGAACTTTCACCAGGAGCAGGGTTAGGCACCCCTGATCTATACACTGTAAATCTTATTTTTAAATGTATATTTTAGTCTAGTTTGCAATTTAAAATATATAAATGTATATTATTTTACTGATTATAGAATCTCTAACAGTGAATCTTAGCATCTTCGGGTATTGTATCTGAAGTACATTTCTCTTATTTCAAGGATTTTTAGATATTTTAAAAATCTGACCAAAATTTATGCATTTTTGTATTTTTAATTTGTTTTATTTTTTGTGTTGAAAAACAAGCAAAAAAACACTAGTTAACGTAATATTTCAGCAAGTTAAGCTAAACTTTTAAAGCCAATAGCATTGACAGATTTTGCCAAGTTACTGATTTTTTTTTTAACTATAGATAACCAATTAGTTTTATTAATGATCATTACCCATATTGAAGATTAAAACATATAAAGACAAAATTACAGATAAATAAAAAGACGTCAGACTGCTCAGTGCAGTCCCTGAAGGTGTTATAGTGAACTAGCAAGTGTACACTGAGGTGCAACCTTACACTGCTGGAGCTGACTGCTGGCATCCCTCCTGCATGTGCTGGCATGAGCCAAAACTCTTCCTGCACCCGAGCACAGGGGCACGTACCTCCTCCCTATGATCTATACCACCTGCCCCCACTGCAGATGCTGTTTACAGACGGAACTGGCATCTGGCTCTACATCTTTCTCTTTAAGAAATGTGAGGGAACGGATGAGTTGAGAGATTTTTAGTGGTTATTTTGTTCCCGTTTCTTTTAATTTATCGAAGGCCTCACCCCTGACGTGCAGTGCCGCAGAGAGGACAGCTGTCTCGCTGAACGTGCCAGAAGCCGAAGGCCAGTGCAAACTGTTCTCGAGCTTCTACTTTGCATATTTGGGTTGCACTTAATGCGGATAAACTCTGGGCTAATGGACTTTTTTAAATCTTGAACCAAAGTAGGTTAAATATCTTCCCACTTAAGGTCTACTTGAGGTGAATGGAACGGGAAATTGTTGTTAAGGCATGGCATTTTTTAAAATATTGCAACCACATATGTCAGCATGTTGATATTGAGTAATTAATTAAAAGTATAATTCATTAGAAAAGGAAGGAGAGAATGAGTGGGGCGCTTGTTTCCCAAAAAGCATCCCAAAATGGCCAAATGTTTCAAAGATTTCATCAAAACAATCTAATTGTAGTGGTAAATGAAAATTAGTGAAATTAATGAAAATAGTGACTGAATCAACTGCAGAGTCATGATCAGCACATGCCATTCACTCATAATTTTGACACTCATTTTTTCATTAAAAATAGGCTGCTCAATTAATCAAAATAATCACACTATGCCTTATTGAAAGTGAAATTGAAGTGACATGTGGCCAGGTATGGTTTCCCATACTAGGAATTTGTGCTCTGCATTTAACCCATCCAAAGTGCACACACACACACAGCAGTGAGAAGAGAACAACCACCTGGAGCAGTGGGGAGCCATTGCTGCAGTGCCGGGGAGCAGTTGGGGGAACAGTGCCTTGCTCTAGGGTCTGACCTAAGTCGTGGTATTGAAGGTGGAGAGTGCTGGGAATTAAATTTGAATTCACCTAAACTCCATCTCTGATTGAGTTGGATGCATATAGCACACATTTGGAAACACAACACGCATCAACAATCTTCCCAAACTTGTAATGACAAGCACTTGTTAAACAGCTGTTGTCAACAAAAGAGAAGCTTTAATGGCTTTCTGAGAAAAAATAAAGGGTTTAACATTTGACAAAAAAACGAATTATTGAAGAATTAATGTGTATTGTAAATTAAAATGATAAAATACTAGAACTTCAATATACATTAGTTCGCTTAATATTTTAATTTTTTTGTTTAGTGATAATAATAATAATAATAATAATAGTAACAAAAATGTTGATTTAGTTCTGTCTGGCAGGGTACTAGCTAGTCAGATTCATTTCGATATGGTGATTACAGCTAACCACAGATACAACCAACAAATTCCAGAAACCAGCATATTCATCTATGTAGCATAAGTCACTTATGTACTTCTTCCCAAGAGTTACTTTAAAAGTTTATGTATCAGTTCAGGAAAGTGCATTTTCATCTCATTCTAAAGCATGACTACTGGGTGTTTCATATAACTACCTGCTGACATCAGTGAAAGCCAAACACTTCCTGCTCCTTCACAGCACTCCTTTCTGAATTCCACACACAAACTCTCCATCTCCAAATCTCAGAGGCCCTAGTTTCAAGTGTTCATGAGTGGGAGAGGCCGGGACGGTTTATTCTAAAGGAGAATCTGACCGTAGAAGCTCTTGTGGTGTTACTGTGAAGCTCCAGTATTGATCGCGGCTTTAGCACAGGACCCCCTGCCCGGATGAAGAGATAACTCTCACACCAAGGTAAGGGTGGTACGATTCAGAGCGAGGATGGTATGATTCTACTGAAGGGGCCTTGGGGTACATTTCAAAGCGGGAACAGGCTTTGTGGATTCAAACAGCCAATTCTCTGAATTTGCCAACTTCGCCATTCAAAGCCACTTCAGATCTTCTGTGGTTGTCAAAACTCTGGGTTGAAGTCTACATAAAATTACATTCGCAACCCATTTTACTTCCACACTATGACATTTTTCTGATTCAAGCAAGGACAAAAATAAATACCCAAGTAAAAATGTAGGGCGGGACTTGGTAGTGTCCATCAGAAATGGATTGTATCATGGAAAAGGTGTGTTCTGTACCACAACCAGACCAGAGCAAGATTGTGGAGAAATACTGCTCTGTTGAGAGTTTAGATACTGTAAATGGAAAACTGAATTTACCTTGGCATAGTTGAATAATAACAGTCTCAAACACCATCGTTTCCTACTTCTGTAAGTGTTTGTAAAAGACGACTGAAAAAAGGTCCAATTCCAACACAACACAGACTGTTTGGTAACAGTCTAGAGGCGT
>JAUCMS010000045.1:16372696-16383536 GCA_032357445.1 Enteromius radiatus
TATATATATATATATAGTTGGGTCAGGTGATGTGTGCTATTAAAAGAAATGGTTCTTGAAGCGTTTATCTATGCATAATGTTGAGGGCATTTTGTCCACTAACCATCTGTCGCTATCACACCCAAACAAACACACAGGGGACCTTTGTTTAGCTTTTTTCAGTGAACCAACTCATTATGTTCATATCATAGTGTATATAAAACGCCATTTCAAGCTCATTTGGCTTTCATGATGTCATAGCGACGTGCGCACAAACGTTACGTCGTGCGACGTAGGCGTCACAGGAATGGTGGGCATCCTTAACGTATGAAGCGGCATGACAACTGTGAGAAACTTACGAGCTAAAGGGACAGTTTCACGACACCATTGAAGCCTTATACTGGTAACGATCTACAATTTTACAATCGGAATGAATAATCTGCTTTACAGAAGTGATATGCTGTGGGTTAAGCTCGTGTTTGCTGTCATAACGGAGCGCAGTGCGCTTGCGTGCTCTCTACACTGTCCTTACGTAATTTTGGCGCACTGCTTTCATTTATTATGCTGCTTTTTACACGTTTGTTAGAGTGAATATGAATAAAGAACTTAAAGCATGTATTTGGGTCTTGACCTCAAAACGTTTGATTACATAAACTGAGGTTAAATGTAGACAAGATATTGTCATATAGATTATTGTAAGTGCATCATGACGTCATCATTCAGTAATAAGCATCTGGTCGCCTCAATAAATACTGCTCAGATTCATCTGATGAAATATCTTTATACTTTTCAAATGCATCAGATGATAATTTTATGGCACATGTCCAAAAGCAAGGGTTTACGTTGTTACATAGTTTATTTTTATTTTTTTTTGTTTGTTTGTATGAAATATGTTAATATGTATTCCTTATATAATATATTTTTAATTTGAATAATTAAAAGGACTAACAGTATGCCATTGTATCATTGTTCATTTATGATCAGTTGAAGCATAATTTTACCTCGCTTTACTGGACTGGCATGAAAGCAGATCAATGTTTTAAGAATTTCGGATCACACTGCACCTGTCAGTCTCACACAGAAAGTCCTGTGGCTTGAATTATTAAGGATCTCTGATGCAGTGGTTACATTGACTTGCACCATGCCCTATAACTTATATATGCCCACTTATGTTTGTGTTGCAAGATGGACAAGAAAAGAAGCCATGATGAGAGATACTGATTCAAGAGAAAGGGTTCAAGATGACACATGGTAAGTCCGCTATAGACTGCTCTGTGTACATTATATTGTCATGCCGGTAACATTACGTCATTACTGCATGTTCATAATTGGAGTAATCTAAACTTAATCATACTTTATTGACTTTGTGAGCTCTTAGGTGTGAAGGGGCACAACATGAGGAAGAGGAGGACGATGAGGAGGTGAGCCCTATCAGATCCAGTTTTTCTGTGGAGGACCTGCTTGATGAGGTGGAGAAGATCAGTAGTGTTGCCAGCAGCGGCAAAAAGGTCTGACAGTTCATATGAAACTTTTTGTGTGCAAGAACATTCTGGTGATTACCTAGCTAGCTATATCAAGTTACTGTCACTTTGATAATAAACTTCACTTTCAAATAAAAAAATATATTCAGATGTAAGATGTAGATAAGTTTGTTCCTTCATCAGGAAATGTAACATTGCATCACTTGCTCACTAATGGATCCCCTGCAGTGAATGGGTGCCGTGAGGGGAAAAAAAAAACATCAAAATATTACACATTCTTGTGAAGTGAAAAATCAGTTTTTATCAGCTGTTATGACTCTCATTCTGACGGCACCCATCCAAAGCAGAGGATCCACTGGTAAACAACAGATGTAATGCTAAGTTTTTCCAAATCTGTTTTGATGAACAAACAACCTAATCTACATTGTGGATGTCAATAAATACAAATTTTCTGCTTTCATTTTAAGGTGAATTATTTCTTAGAAGTGTCATTAGCTTCATCAAAAAGAATGCAGATGAAATAGTGGCTTCTGGCTTTTATGGCTGAACATTTTCAGGTGGAGATTGTAGTGAGACTGTGGAAAAATGGTTTCACAGTAAACGATGAAGATTTACGTAGTTACACTCTAGAAGAAAACCAAGAGTTCTTGGAGGCCATTAAAAGAGGGTGAGTAGTGTTCATAATTGTCACGCTGGCAATATTATAGCATTCACATTCCACTTCTCGCAAAGGTTTAAAATGACTATTGCACTATCCTTATTTAAAGTGAGCTCCCTCTGGAGCTTGAAGGAAGAGCAGAGGATGAAGAACTGGAAGTCAATGTGGAGGACATGAAAGACGAAGTTTATGTCCCGAAGAAAAAGACCTTTCACCCGTTTACAGGCCGAGGTTACAGACTGGGAAGGTAGCAGATGGTTTATAATGTTTTAAATTGCCAAAGTTTCACACCTAAAGAGAAGTCATTATAGTAATGCTTAAGCAAATGCTGCAAAGCAATAAAATGAAAGATGTGAGAAATTGATTGAGTTGTAGTTATTCCCACAAACATCCACTAGGTGTCCTCGAAACACTTGGTGAAACTCTAATGTTTTGACTGTAAATGTTTCGAGGACCATCCAGATGTTGGTGTTCATTTTGTTGACCCTCTAATCACACGTGAAATCGCTACTTGCAGTTCATTGGACAAAGTTAGGCATTTAACCAGACTTTTAAATTGATGAATTGATTAAGTTACAATGATTGTCCTCTGTAGTGTGGCTCCGCGAGTGGTGGCCAGGTCTCGATCGATACATGAGGACTGTTCTGGTCCTCCTCTCCCAGCTGTGGAGCTGAATGAGGACCTCCCTGTAACTTCCCTCCAGATTTGGCTGGCAGACGGTCAGCGTCTCGTGCAGAGGTTTAATCTGTGCCATCGGTGAGTATCATATAGAAAGTGAATCTCTTGAAAACACATCAAGTCGAGTCATATTTCCCCCTAAAAATGCTTAAAATTGTGTGGATTTTTTGCAGCACTCATGCAAAATCCAATATATAAATTAGATTGTTTACAACATATTAAAACTTAGTACGCATTCTTTATAGTTCACTATGCTTTGGTTGCAGACCTTACACACGATTCTGTCTGAATGTTCTTATTGTATTGTCAGAATCCACCCTGGGCATGTTGTGGTGCTCTAGTTTTGAAATCCTACCCTCAAAAGCTCTTACATAATTCTCCTTCATCATTTATGTAATATAAGCTCACAAGGTAAAATGGAAGAATCGTAAGCTGCAACTTTGCAGCAGATCAAATCAGATTACGCTGGATTTATCGTTTGCGTCACCGCATGTAAGGATTTCATGCCTCTGACTTGAACATGATTGCAAAGATGCGGCTGCAAAGCTCCCTGAGAAGATGCATTCATGTTGGCCTTTATGTAATTGTTCCAGGATCAGTGATGTGCAGCGTTTTGTGGAGCAGGCTCAGAGAACGGACGCACCGTTCATCTTGACTACATCTCTGCCATTCCGAGAGCTCAGAGATGAGGGTCAGAGTTTGGAGGAAGCTGATTTAGCAAACGCTGTCATCGTTCAGAGGCCTCTCAACACACAAGCTCCTTTTGGTCACTCCTGACTGTTCCTGCTTGCACCAGAGACTCAGATTTGTCGGTCCCACACGTTTGAGAGACATTTCATAAATCCTTCTTTCTCAAAGGAGTAGATCGTCTGGAAGTTAAAATCTACTCCAACTCAGGCCATCCAAGACCTAGATGAGTTTGTTTCTTTATTATCGGAACAGATTTGGAGAAATGGATGTTCTGCAGTAAATGGGTGCCATCAAAAAATCCAAAGAGCTAATAAAAAGGTCACAGTAATTCACATGAATACAGTCTATCAGTTAATGTCTTGTGAAGTGGAAAGCTGTAAGAAACTAATCAAAAGTGCATGATATTGATACAGTAAAAAAAGGTTGTCTTATCTGATACTGGAGAGGAATAGGCACACATCAGTCACTGTTTATACGCCAAAAACAACAACAGTTAAAATGCCTTTTCACTTCGTAAGATGTTTATTGATATTGATTGTTCGGAGTGATATGGATTACTTGTGGATTATTGTGATTTTTTTAATCGTCGAAAGCTAAAAACGTGTCTACATCCTGGATGTCCTGAGGACATTATAGATGGCCATTCAGCACAAATAGATTTAAATAAATAGTTCACCAAAGGAAAATCAGTTTGACGAGTTGACTTACCAGTCACAGCAAGTTAACAGCTCACTGAATTAAAAGATAAACAGTAAATAGCAATTTTAAATGATGACAGAGCTTTCATATTTTGGTGAATCATTCTTTTAAAGTTTTCTTTTCACTTGTTTTATTTTTTATTCCCCATCATGTTCTTTCACCGTTGAATGTTTTGCCCTTTTCTGATGCAATGCAGTATGCACAAGCCAAGTCTTTAACCTTTCACTATTATACATGTTTACACAGATCAATGAAGAATTTAGATCATGGAAGCTGATATGATGCCTAATGGAGTTGTTCGATCATCTGTAATAGTATGTCTTACTGTGAGGTGTTACGTTATAAATGTCAAAAGTTTTATGCACTTTGCCTAGGACAGAGGCTCTGTTATAAAGACCTCTGCTTGCAATAAACCTACTGAAGATATACTGATTCCTTTTCTCTTTTCAAAGGGGGTAAATGGGTCCTAATGTGTTTTAAATGCTCACAGAGAAATTTAGAAGACTTTCTGATCAATATGCTGCTTTTTCCGTGAACGCATTTAGATTCATCTTTTTACTTTTAAACATTCTCAATCATTTTTTTATTGTCTTTATCAGTTTTTGGGAAGTTTATGTAAGTTGCTACATTATCAATCTGCAATGCAATTCAGTTAAACCATATTCATCAGTATAGAATCTATTAATCATTCAAGGTATTAGTGTCATTACTATGTAACATCCTATTCATTTCGACATATATGACCCTGTATATAAAATCCAGGCTAACGTCTCAAATCGAATTTTTCAATAACAAGCTTTAGATGTTGATTTCAACCGTTAATTTCACTATAACACTTATGAAGGATGATTTTATGTAAAAAGTAATTACGGGGAAAAAAAGACATTAGCTGGGTTTTCACAGACAGGGTCACATGTTGTTTACTGTTGCACAAAATGTTGGAAATGCATTTACATGTACTGTAATGCCAACCATATGGTTGCTTTCCTGGCCAGGTTGGTCTGACCATCAGGCCCGATACGCATTTTTATTAATCCTTAAGAGTTTGTAAGCAGTTAATAAATAAATATGTATTTTTAAGTCAGTTTGGATCGTGTGATACTAAGGGATTTTATGCATTTTGTCAGACTTTTGTTTGTGGTTTATGCATAAAATATCTGTCAGCTACTTATGAGATCAAAAACAGTTTTACAAGAAGTAAAATGCTCACAAATTATTCATTTATTTATTTCTTGTTTTGAAATGTTTATTTCTATTTTGACACTAAAGGCTGGAGTAATTGTGCTGAAAATTCAACTTTGTATCACAGGAATAAAAAGCATTTTTATAACAAAAAATATATATCAAACAGAAAACTGTTATTTTAAATTGTAAAAATATTTCATAATATGTGACCCTGTCTGTGAAAACCCATTAAAGTTTTTAAGTCTTAAGTCAAAGAACATTCTTTGAAAATGCAATCCTGATATATTTAATATCAACTGATTACAGCCTTGTCAAAGACTGAACTTATAGTGAAATTAATGGTTGAAATCAACCTTGGAAGCTTGTTAAATCCCTTTAGCCTGGATTTCACACACATTCTAATTTTCACATGTTAATGTTTTGGCTGTACTTTGGATTAAATATGTGTAACCTTGGTGCAATGACCTAACACTACAACATTAGTATGCTTGTATAGGCTATGCTAATAATTAATTTGATTAAGAGGCATGTTATTTGAGTTGTGTTTGCGGTCCTGTAGGGGGCGCGCGCGCGCGCGCGTGTGTTTGTAATTACATCTATTGAACGCGCTGCTGCTGCAGTGGATGTGAATGTGAGTGATGGAATGAACCCGCAGTTCATCCGCCGCTGCAGCAGCTGATAGCTCACCGCATCACTCAGGTTAGATAATAAAATATGTCTGTCTGTCTAGCTATCTTTCTGTATCTAATACCATGGTCTTACCATGATACGTTACGTTAGTCTACGTATTTAATCAAATGAATATGCCACTTGGTTATATTGAAAATGCTTGGACAACAGAACATTTCTACTTCTGTATGTATGTAAGCTACTCAAGGTATTTCTGACTCTGAAAAAATGCTGAATTGTTTTAGGCTAATTAATTATAGCCAATATTCATCACATACACGTAATTAAATTCTTAAGCACCTTATTATTTGCAAATGTGTTTATTTAATGATTTTAGTGTAGTGTCAGGAATGTATCAGATTCAGGTAAGCAGCTTGTTTTGGCAGAGCGAGGCATCTGATTGGCTCACATTTCTGAGTGACAGCTGGAGAGCAGCGGTGCATGTGGCCTCTGTGGCTCTGTAACCCCGCCCATTCTCTCACTGCTGCAGTATGTGAATGGACGCGGGCACAGCTGTAGCCAGCTCTGAGAAGCCAGAGAGTTCAGCTGCTGTCTCTGTACCCCTCTCACCGGCTGCCATGGCCAAGGGAGAGAAAGCCCGAGTCACATCAGGGGACAAACTCGCCATGAAGCACCCTGAACCTGCTTTCACCAAGGTGCCACCACAGGTAAGGCAATGTGATGCACACTTCAGTGCTTGCGTGTTGCAATATCTTTTTATCATTAAGAGTTTAGATGCAAAAGCTTCTAAGTGCCATTTAACATTACGGTAACACTTTACAATACAGTTAATTAAGTAACAACATTAGTTAACATGAACTAGGAATGAAGAAATACGTCTACATCATTTATTAATATTAATTAATGATCATTTCAGCATAGATTAAAAGTTGTGTTCATTAACATTAGTTAATGCACTGTGGAATAGTGAATGATTGTATTTTTATAAACTAATGTTAACAAAGATTAATGAATACTGTGATAAATGAATTGATCGTTGTTTGTTCGGGTTAGTTAATACATTAAGTAATGTGTTGTTGTTTTTTTATATCAGGCTCCTATGTGCATATTTATTAATTTCACTTTAATAGCAAATGATAGGTTTCTTTTCATTGCATTAGGGTGCCTGCGAAAAATAAAAATTTTAGAAGAAAATTTCAGATGGCACTAATGCACTAATTTCATATAATGCACTAATGATCTTTAGCTTGCATCTAAATGTATACTGGTGTTATTCAAGTCTAACGTGACTGCACTGGGTTGCACAAATCATATTTAAGTATCATGCACAATATGGAGTTGATGAACACTCAGCCACTCAGCAGGGGGGAACAGGTGCCAATATATATATATATGTATTTTTGTTATGATACCGCTCTGAACTTCTTTTTTTTGCATCTGTACGTTATGAAAGTATGTGGAATGGCATGTTTTAATGAGCACATGGAATGTTTTTCGTGGATGCTTTACCAACACACATACCCAAAGGCTGTTTAGGCGTAGCACTGACAAGGCAGACAGTAAACCCACAAGTACATAGTGCCGTAAAGACACAAACTGTATTTTTAAGTCGTATATTACAAGATTACAAGATTTTAACCATTGCACCAGTTACAAATCACTTCTGTAATCAGAACTGAATTCCATTCACATGCCACAGACAGACAGTGTATTATCAACTGGGTTAGAAATAGATATAATGTGCGGTGAAAGTGAATGAAAAGCTTTGTTTTTTTCCACATTCTTTTTAGTAGATGAACTTTTGAAGTGCTTGCCTTTTGGATGTTGGACAGGAAATATTGGTTCAATTACACATGGAATTGTCATTTCATTCTACATAAAAGAGCGTATAATATTTGTAGACATTTTACCTCTGGTTCTGGAGGCAATATGACCTTCATCCATGGAAAAACAATGTCAGGGATGATCTGTCAAGTGAAGTAAAGTCTGTGCAGTGTTGTTCCTCTGCGCCGACCCTCTGGTCGACGGGAAAATGGTAGTCGTGTGTCAATAATGTATGGAAAACGCACTAATGGAGCTCTTGTTCTCACACACGCCATCACAGAAAGAGAAGATGGAGACTCTCATAGTGCAACGTTAAAGATTTTAAATGGAAATTTCCTTCTAGCGTGGATTTTTGGATGTTTGCATAATACCTTGATTTTTTTGTTCCCAGTATTATTATGTAGCATGAATATTTGAATCATTTAGTTGATTGAGAAAACTGTTACTACTCAAACTTTTGGTGAGATTTGCAAGCCTTGTGTCATGTGATCAGCAGCGTGAATAGAGATCTTAATGACTGTCAGGCGTGTTTGTACAGACCGATGCATCCAGGCTGAATCTGTTGAGACTCCGCCAGAGAACATTTGCCTCAGCAATCATGCAAAAATGATTGCTACATTTGCCAGTCTTGGGTTTTGAAAGCTTGATATTGTTTATTGCACTCGCTGCAGGAAAGCAGTCGCGTTCAGATTGGAGGTGAAAGTCCAGGGTGAATTTGACCTTGCAAGTGTAATGATAAAATGTGTTTTCAAATCTCGCTGGGCATCAAGCCTTAAACCCTTCATTATGTCATCCAGATTCATCCTCGCGCAAACATACACAGTTAAAATCAGCTTAGAGCAGCAACTGTGAGGCAGTAGCCTAAGCGCATAAAGATTTAGTTTAGTTTAAACCTCACTAAAATCAGGGGTCCAGCTCACATTTCGCCCCATAATTTAAAAAATGAAGATCCCTGTTAAGTTTAGTGTTTTCAGTGTTTTCGTCAAGCTTTGTGAAATACATTTTTGTCAGTTATTGATGTCCGTTGTCCATTTCAGACATCTTCCCACACTTTAGTGCTGCTATCATGATAGCTGCTTTCTGTCTGTGAGGAAGTCAGATATTCTGTGTCTCAACTCAATGACTTCCTGTTTGTTTATCGTGATTGCAGCAACCAAAATAAACTTTGTGAGAATGCCAGCAATTCATGAGGCTCAAATGTTGTGGATAGGGTGATAGGGTGTTGTTAGGGTGGATGGTTGCTAAGTAGATGTCTCCCGATCCAAGTCCTTAATAAGATTCTCAGTTTGCAGTCAGTAAGATTTGTGATTTTGGAAGGCATTCATGCTTTAAGTCAACTAGAGTCCATTATATTAGTCAGTTCAGTGACAGTAAAAAAGTTATAAAATATGATTTCACAATTTTATTCATTTAACTAAAATAATGTTTTATTAATGATAATAATAAAATGAAAAAGACTAAAAATGACACGCACACACACATATATATATATATATATATATATATATATATAATATATATTGGAGCAGTAAAATCAGCATCAAAAGGATTATGTTACACCGAAGACTGTCTGAAAACAAACAGTTTTTTTTATTTATTTATTCTTTTTCATTTTTGATCAAATAAATCCACAAATTGGCTGAAAATATAGAGAGGTTTATGCTTACTATAGAAAATACTATTTGTATACTACTATAGTAGCAAGTAATTACATAAAGTTTCTCAAAACCAGTTTTCTAATTTGTTTTAAAAGTGTTGTGATATTTTTTTTTTTACCAGAGAACAGGTATTCAAGAATACAAATAAAGGTTTTGGGTTTTTTTTGTATGTGCAACAGCAATAGTCATACTTAGTAAGAGATCAAGCAGAATTAGTATCAGCCTCAAGGCTAAGCACACAAGCTTCCTCATTTCACACTTTCGTACCATCAAATCCTCTTACTTCTCCTTCTTTAGAGGAATCATTTGAAGAAGCGTCGGAGTTGTGATTAAATAGACTTGGGTGTATATCCAGTCTTTTCATTTTCGTGCCTGAGTTATCAGAATAATTACATTGTGATTTCAAAAGTCATTCATCTTTTCTTCATCTTGGTGAAGCTGAGAATGGCAGGGAGAAACCCGAGTTAATTACAGCGTCTTCTGAAGAGCAATCGGTTCTGCCCTCTGTGGTTGTTTTGCTGCGAGGGTACCCAGAGTGCACGTTGGCGTGGCTTTGATTGAGCGGATGAATGAGTTAACAACTCAAAAGAGGAGTGTTTGACTTCTGTATTTTCAGCGCTAAACGTCTGTCTGACTGTCTCCAAGATTTCTCTCGTAAATATATGGCTCTGAGCGGCGGTTAGGCTTCCCTTTTATGTGTTGAAAGGATCTCCCCTCTGTTTTCTACTCGCACGCCGCACATATGCGGACACACACACACACACCCTCAAAAACACACATTTACTCTGCCTTATCCACAGAGCTTTGCAAAGAGTTTTTTTTTTTTATGTGTGAAATTTTTTTAAATTCAGAAAGCCACTCAAAACGCACGCGCATGCATTCATTTTTTCATTATGCTAATGCCGAATCACTTACTTTTTACTCATTATATACATGTATGTTCTACATTGTGTCATCTCTGGGTCCCTTTGAATGGCAAGTGCAGTTTAATGATGCGGTTTTACTTTTAAATTAATAGTTTAACCAAAAATGAAAACTTGCTGAACATTAACTTACCCTCAGGCCAAACGAGATGTGAAGGAAATGTTTCTTCATGTGAACAGATTTGGAGAAATGTAGCAATACATCACTGGCTCAAATATGGATGCTCTGCAGTGAATGGGTGCCGTCAGAATGAAAGCTGATTAAAAAAACATTATAATCTGCACCACTCCAGACCATCATTTAACATCTTGTGTAGTGAAATTTGCATGTTTGAAATAAATAAATTCATGATTAAGACAATTTTAACAGAGAGTAAATAACATGTTTCTGAATTTCTCCAAATCTGGTCTGATGAAGAAACTGTCACATCTAT
>JAUCMS010000045.1:16383791-16403880 GCA_032357445.1 Enteromius radiatus
AAATCCATAAGAAATATGTTTTTTATTTACACAGTACATTAAACCCTGCTTTGATAGACTTTTTAGAGAGTATAATGCAAGACCATTAGCCTTTTTTTTTTTGATGATTAAAGACCTGTATAGCAATTCAACATTTAAAATGTAACACCGCCAAAATAATTTTTTAAAAGAAGCTTTGAAGAAGCTTTATTTTAAGGGTGTTGTCTGTGATCACATACCCCGTCACTCACAGCAGTGGAAGCATCTGGTTTAAATATTACATGTGGTTTTGAAGGGTCTCGGGCTGACGACCCTTCAATCTATCCCACGCACATGCTGCAGAAAGAGAAACACTGAACCGACTGCCTAAAGACAGATGCTGTGATTATCACCCAGAAACCTCAATAAAATAACTCCACATGGAGATGGTTCAAGTACCTCTAATCAAGCACCAGACTACAACAAATCAGGATGAATTACTTTGAAGAAAATAAAAGTGAAAAGGTAGAAACCCCATGATGTCATTATCTGAGACAACAGTCACATTATTTCAGAGGCTTCAGTGCAAAACAATAATAAAAAAAAATGTGTGTGTGTATATATATATATATATATATATATATATATGTATATGTATGTATTTACAGCACATTGTTTTCTGAAATACATACATGCATTTGTTTGTATTTATATATAAATAATTGATATACACATACAGTACATATATTATGTAAACAAAAACGTTCATTTTGAATGTGATTAATCACTAAATATTTGAAAATGAATCTTTTTATGGGCAAATGCCACACTAGCTTCAAAATGAACCTTAAAGGCAGGATTGTTCTCTCTTGTTCTCTCCAGAATGTAGTATTTATGTGGGTTACTATTAATATTATTATTTTCCCAGACTCATCTGGATCAGAAGCTTTCTGTCTGTAGCAAACTATGTTTTGCGATTGGAGGTGCGCCGAATCAGATCGCTGGCAGCGCAACAGCGTTCTTCCTTCAAATATATCTGCTTGACATTGCACAGGTGAGATCTCCATGTATTATAATAAAATATTAAGCCATAAAATACTTGCGGATGTGATTTTAATAGACCCTATTAATCACAAAATAGCACCTTATTCATTTTTTAGGTGAAAGAGAAGCCAAAAATAATGTCACTGTTACTGATTTTAATACTTTAATACTTGGATTTCCATTAATGCGGATGTTCACTTTCTCTTCTCCTGACAGATTAACCCATTCCAGGCATCAATGGTGTTGTTTGTCGGCAAGGCTTGGGGGGCAGTTACTGACCCTATTGTGGGATTCTTCATTACTAAAAGCAAATGGACAAAGATTGGGCGACTCATGCCATGGTGAGTGGTGTATGAAAACTATTTTAAAAGTGTCTTATAAAGCTGTGTAGTGTCTTCCAGACTTTAGTTAAGACATCTAAGAAGGTACCAAAAGGTTGCTAAAGTTTGAAACATGTGCATGATTACATATCTGGAGGTCCTTTTCTTGTGGAAATCTCAGGAGATTAAAGTGACGACATATCTGAGATGTGAGTGTCTGATAGGAAGTTCTCATTATACTCTGATGTGACATCATAGTGTCTGGGAGGAAGTAGTTAAGGTTTGCTTTCAGAGAATCACTGCGGAACATCTCGGCCATGCCCATGTGGGTCTTCTGGTGTGTCTCAGTGTTTATGCTGAAGCTGTGCCAACACAACAACAACATTTAGGGGAAAATCGATTATATTACTCATATCATAGGGTTATGCAAAAGTTTATTTCATTTTTAGTTACAGTACGTACAGTAAGTAGTATTGATGTTCTTAAAGTGCTGTGTTTTGTCCTCTTTAAACTACCTTTTAAACTGTCGGATAGTGTTTAGAAGCTGAAATTTAAGGGACACTTAACTCTAAATCTCTTTGTTTGGCTTACAAAGAAATTATGTAATGCCACAAAAAATAGAAAGCTCCAGAGACATTGCGAGAAAGCTGATTTATAGGGGAAAAAGTCATATTTTTTAATATTTTATACTATTTTGGCTTACTCTTTCATAAGTTATTAAGAAATACTATATAATTACATAATAATATTAACACATTAGTTCTAATTGTATTGTAATTCATCATGTTTTATTCTACTTTTGCTTGAGTGTTTGAGTTTTAGAAAAAAAACTTAAAATAAAAAAAGTTCTAACAATAAATAACATTTTTGTTCAATTTATATACATAAGAATGCTTAACAGTATCCAATATAACTTTATATTTATTGTTTTAATTTAATTTATTATATTTTATTGTACTTTTTTCTACCTTTCTACCTGTGTGATTAATTACTGGTGTCAAAATTTTAGGAATAAATGAAAAAGCAGAAAAGTATTAACTAAAGAAAAACATTTCAATGATTACGTCATAATGTTTAACAGATCATTGTTGCATATTTTATTTGTTTATTATCACTTAGAATTTCATAATAATTTGTCATGTTTTGTTGTATGTTTTTGTGTAAGAAACTACATTCAACAAAATTATGATAAATGGAAAAACTACATTTTGGAATTGTAAGAAATTCTGGGTAAAAACAATATGCCATGTTGCAGAAAATGTGCCTTAAAGTTTAAAATAAACTTTTTCTCCAGTGGTCTCAAACGTTTGGACCTCGCTACATGTGCATTATTTGCCTCCGGTCACTTGCCCCCAGTTCACCCAGAGTTAAAGTGTCAGGTCATCTCACCTCATTCAGAACCTTACAGAACATCCGGCTTTCTCCATTCACATGAAGCCATCTGTCCTGCTCTTATCTGTCCGACGGCTCCTTTGTGTGGCCGAACAATCAGCAGGGCACACAGGGGTTGCTCCACACTGCAGTAGTGGCATCTGGACTGTGCCAGAATTGGCCGCTCTCTCTTTACCTCGCTGTTCTCTGTGTTGCTTGTTTGCTTACACTTGTTTATTCTCTGTGAAAGTGAAAAGTGAAAAGCGGCTTGGTTCAGAGGTCAGTGTGTCCAGGGTAAACCTGCTTAGAAATGATCTGACCAAATGTTGAGGTTTTCTTTACGGGAAAAGGGTTGTGATAAAGTACTAAGTCACGTAATTTAGGACGGAAGCCAGTAACTTAAATTGACTGTGACTGAAAGTTTGTGTGAGTTAGTATCTAACATGATAGCCCTGCTGAAAAAAACAGCATATGGTGGTTAGGTAGGTTTTGAAGCTAGGATGCTGGTTAAAGCTGGTTTATGCTGGTCCTTTTACTGGTTAATGCTGGTCACGTGCTGGCAAAGGACCAGCTTAAACCAGCATCCCAGCTTTTTTTTAGTAACATGTTACAGTAAAACATGCTAATACCATGCTTAATAATGCTAGAAACATCATAGATATGTATAGATGCCACATTTATGGAGATAGTTTAGTTTCATAATTCCAAATAAGTATAACCAAGCAAAAAACCAAGCATGTTCACAAAATAAATCTTAGAGTTCCTCAAATATGAATTGCTTACATCCGGTGCTGCGCCAGAAACTGCTGATCCTTACGTAGAGCTTTCAAAATGGCAAGCAGAGAAGATGATTTTTCCTGTGACTTCCCCGGATTACGGTAAATGAATTCCATTGCATGGGGAAGAGCATTAAATGTATCATGTAACTTTATGGAGAGTATTGTTGGAACTGATTTATTTTTTGAACATGCTTGGTTTTTTGTCAATGGCCATTTATTTGTGGATCATAATATATTTATTTGGAATTAATTATGAAACATCTCCATAGACACAGTCAACTTGTGCTCGAGGGTTCGCAGACTGCTCCAAAAATGCGAAATGAAAACATATTGTTTTCATGCTAATGCTAATGAGGCATTCTTTGTATATCTGAGAAACATTCTAGCAATCTGCTAGTACTTTGCTAAACGTGTAAACCACCCTGGGAACCTTAACAACCACATAGGAACACCATAGCAGTTGCCACAGGCACCATAGCAACCACATAGCGACACCCTAGAAACCACCTTGGGTACAATCGCATTGCAACACCCTGACAACAAACTGTGGATGCCCTAGCAACTACATGGCAACAGCCTAGCAACCATCCTGAGTACCTTAGCAACCACATAGCAACACCCTAGTAACCGCCCTGGGTACCCTAGTAACTGCATAGCAACACCTTAACAACCACCCCAATTACCTTGGCTAATTTATTTGCATTTTCTTTAAAAAGTAGTAAATTGTAGATAAATGACATTAAATAATGAATCCTACAAAATGTAGATATATTGTCTGTATAATTTAGCTGACTCACTGCGTTTTGAGAAAAGGCACTTTCAGCTCTACTTTTTAAAATCCTTCCCACTGTCACTGGCTCTGGCTCATGCCTGCAGCTGATTTCTGCTCCCATAATTCTATGGAAGACTTGTAACAGTATGAATTATAAATGGCCAACACATTCCCCACATCCTGCAAAAAAAGAAAAAGTGCAGCAGAATTCCTTCATGTTAAGATACACAAGGACGATGTCAGATTGTCACTGTGGTTCTGTGGCCTGCAATCCAGCGGTGGAGATGATTATTCCTACAGTCTGCAGGAGCATCCTCACAAACATCATGCTGTTTTTCACAGCCATATCTGCTAGAAATGTGCACTGTAGCTTTAAGATGACACTCAAGCTGCTCTTTTTGGGTTATATTGATCAGTGCAGAAGCTAAAATGGGAGATCAGGTAAAACACAGGACATCCATTGAAGACAGTGTTATTTAGTTCCCCTTCTGTGTCCAGATTGCTTCAAACAACCTGAAATACAGTTCCAAAAATATGTTTTTCCACATTTTGAATCATATGCATGCTGATTCAACTTAATTGCATTTTGTGTTCTTTTTTTCTCTAGGATGGTGGGCTGCACTCCGTTCATGGTGGTCTCTTACTTCTACCTTTGGTTTGTCCCACCTTTTACCAATGGGAGGTTCATCTGGTATCTGGGCTTTTACTGTCTCTACCAAACTCTCATCACAGTAAGTATCCTTTGCTTTGATGTTTTCAAAGCTGTAATGTAATTTCATGTTAAACGCAGGTTTACAGATGACCCAGAAACCACATTAACAGCACCATCCATCATGTAGTCACAAATGCCCCACAGATCCATTAAAATCTAATTCTGCTTCTGTTTTACCTTGGCGATATTTATGTTTTGTGATGAGAAATATGTATTGGACTGATAAAATTAGACTATCCTACAGCCCAATGATCCCTTATATCTGTCTATCTATCTATATATATATATATATATATATGTGTGTGTGTGTGTGTGTGTGTGAAGAGTTTATTTGCGAAAACAGCTTTTTTCACCAATATTCAAAAAAACAGTTTTTTTTTTTATCATGCCATCATGTTTTTAAGTTTTCTTGTGTTAGTTATCTGTATTTGTTTATTTAAAAAAAATATATATTTTTAAGATTCTATAGAAATTGTTTGTAACATGTATGTTTTAAAAAAACAGATTAAGAGCTTAAACAAGAATAAAATCATTTCAGGAAAAAAAAGCTTGCAGTCAGTAAGATTTTTTTGAATGTTTATTTGTAAGAAGCTTGTTTCCTTTTTTTAATAACTTAAAAAAAGGTTATTGCAACACTTTATCTCACAATTCTGAATTTTTTTTTCAGAACTGTGTAACACAAATTCGCAATTCTAACTTATTTTATATATAAAGATAGATAGACATAGATATAAAGTCAGAATTCCCAATTGCAAGATATAAAGTCAGAATTACGAGATATGAAGTTAGAATCGCGATATATGAAGTCAGAATTGTGCGTTATAAAGTCAGAAATAACATATACAGTAAGTCAAAGGTCAATTCTGACTTTTTTTCTCATAATTGCGAGTTTATATCTCGCAATTCTGATTTTATATCTCACTTTCTGACTATATCTCACAATTGTGAGAAAATAAATCAGAATTGCGAGTTTGTATCACGCAATTCTAAGAAAAAAGTCAGATTCGTGAGATTTGTGCAATATGGAAACGGGCTTCCATACTTTTGCAGTTATATTCACAAACACACATATATTTTTTTTTTCCCAAAAGGATAGGATTTTTTTTATAATTTTTAAATAGAAATTTTTTGTAACATTGTGAAAATCTTTACAGTAACAAAAGTAAAATTTTAAATAAAACCATTAAATGCTTAAAATACGTTTACAACAAGGTAGTGAATATTACGCAGTGTGGCTTTTTCAAGCTAAGAAAGCTTGTCAACAAAAGTTCATGTGGGTTATCTATAGCCCAGCCTCTTTGATGTCTGCATGAAGTTTCCATGATTTATTTGTGTATCTATCCTTTGTTACTATGGCCTGGCACGGCTCTCTCCATACTGTCCTCCGTAAAAACCCGCCAATAAGTGCCTGAGTGGGGAAGCCGCTCTGACCACAGCAGTCTACGCTGTAATGAAAAGTCATTCTAACTACTTGATAAATACATGGTACGACCTGCCCCAAACCACCAGAGAGGATAAATGCTGCTTTCCTCTTTTAGAGTACTTCATTGTCTGTACGCACAAGGCTGAGAAACAGCAGCTGCTTCCATCATCCATGCATGAGAATGTAGTTTACATTATTCTAATTAGTCAGTTTTTCATAATTAGGCTTTGGTTTAAAGCTTAAATAAATAAATCCTCAAGCTACTCGGGATCAAAAACCTCAATGGACATCAGATGAGCAATATAGGAAATTCTGGAGAAACAGAAGCGCTGCTGCAGAAGCACTCTGTAGTTAGGTTTATTTTGGTAGCCGTTTGGCCCACTGGTCTGCCGCAGTGCTGACTTGGCTTTCGTGTAAATTGGAAAAGCTAGCCGACTGTAGAACACACTTATAGTGAGTTTGCAATGCAAGTTCAAGGAAGGTTTGATGTACTTCACTAAATATTGATTCTGTACCGCACGAGTACAAAGATCTTGAAATGAATAGAGCTGATTTAGAGCTTGTAAGATGTCTCCTTTTAAACTTTATAATACAACATAATATAAATAGGTGTATAAATGGGAAAGATGAGTGGTTATGAAACCACCAATAAATGTACATGCCCTAACTTTTGGATCCCCTATCATTTTTTTTTTTTTCAGATCATCATTTATGAGAGCAAACAGAATACTCCACAATTTCTTAACATCTTAAAAATAAAGCATTCAATTAGATCCAAAAATAATTTTATTGCCTGAACCATATAAGAAGGTCCTATTTAAATTGCTTAGAAAGAAATCAAACTGCAGCATATATATATATATATATAAAAACTAGTACTGCATTCAAAATAAAATATTACATTATATATGTGTGTACTCTCTATATTTATTATGTATATATATATATACATTATCATATCTTATTATATTGCTATTATATATCATATTGCATATAATTTTCTATTACAGTAAATTAAAATAATTGCTCAGTATAAGAGTTCACAGAGTTCATATATTTATATATATATATACACACACACACACACATATATATCCATTAAATCACAGTCTATCTTCTGCTTTGTTCTAAATCTTTTTTGCAGTGTTTCCATGTGCCTTATTCCGCCCTGACCATGTTCTTGAGCACCGACCAGCGGGAGAGAGACTCTGCTACAGCTTACCGTAAGCTTCCAGCTGCACACACCACAGCGCTCATCTTTAAAGCCGTGTTTGGATTGCTCTAGAAGATTAATAACATCTGATTTCATTGTGTGAAACAAATGCCTGCCAAGTGCTCATGCTGAGAGCTGTGCGTGTTTGGAGTTGGTTTAACAGTTAAGGATGTTATACATGTGTATACGCAGGTATGACAGTGGAAGTGCTCGGGACGCTGGTGGGTGCCGCCATTCAAGGTCACATCGTAGCGAGCGCACACACACTGAAGCACTGTCCGCATCGAAACCTGACCACTGGTCACCTGGGAAACAGCAGCGGCACAGAGATCATCAGATCCCTGGCACTGTCACAGGACTTCCTGTCTCACGCGGTATGTGTATTTTTATGCAATATTACGGCCCGGTTTCACATACAGGGCTTAGCTTAAGCCAAGACTAGGCCTTACATTTAGGTTAAATTAAGATATTTAAGCAACTATTACAAAAATGCCTTGGAAGAAAACATTACAGGTGTGCATCTTGACACAAAACAATGACGCTGCCATATTTCAGAGCAAGATGTTTTCGTTTGAGACTGATTAAACTTGCATTTTAGTCTGGGACTAGATTAAAGGGTTAGTTCATCAAATCAGCATGTTGGAATGATTTCTGAAGGATCATGTTATGCTATAGACTGGAGTAATGATGATGAAAATTTTACGCTTTGCGTTACAGGAATACATTACATTTTAAAATATATTCAAGTAGAAAATAGTTCACAATTTTACTGTATTTCTAGATTCTAGTTTCTAATTCTAAATAAAATGCTAAATTATTTGTCTTTCTTTCATTTTAATATGGTTTTCCCCTGAAAACATCCAGTATCATTTAATCGCAAACCTTCCAAAAACCTAATTAAGTGTGGACTTTGAAGTGTGACTTTTATATCCATCAGAATCCACAAAATCAATTCATAAATGTGCATATTTAGCAGACTGAATAACTCTATTTTGAGCCGAGAACCGCTGAGATCCATGTCAGTCAAATCCGACATACGAGGGTAGCCGACAAGCTTGGCTTGTGGATGTGGCTGAGGGTTCCATAGTGGAAACCCATGATGGAGAACCATGAAGGGCCACAGCTATTTGGAGCTGGACTGCCGAGCGTCTCTCTGGTTAAGGCTCCCAGAGGCGGCTGAGCCGAATCCACCACGCTCTGTGTGATTGAGCATTCCTCTGTGGCCCGGGCCAAAGGCGGCGGGATGGTTGGGTGTGCCAACCGACTCTTCTGAAGTGCCACTTTTGATCTGTAACAATAATGAAGTGCTTGCCGCGGTCTGTGAAAAAAAAAAGCAAACAATCCTGAGGTTGTTTAGGGCAGAGTAGTTCCTGTTTGGGAATATTAGATTGAAAAGTTCCTCTTTTCTGGGGTTGCGCCTAATTTGGGTTCGCTAAACTTTACAAGACCATACGGTCCAAAGCAGCAAATACATTCAAATAAATATGATCATTTGTAAAATGACAACCATGTACTGGAATAGAAATACAACCAAAGATTAAGAGCTATTAAAGACAGATTTAAATGTGTCGACAAACGTTTTCCATCACCGCTCATGGTCTGTTTCTCTTTACAGAAGGAAGTGTACATGATAGCTGCCGGAGTGATCGGTGGGCTGTTTCTGGTTTGTATGGTGGTCATGTTCCTGGGAGTCAAAGAGAGAGATGGTGAGCGTGTGTGGTAATCATGTTTCGCAACTGCATCCCAATGGAAAAGTATGATTAATCCACCCCAAAAATTACATTTTTATGACTTTCTTCTGTAGAATACAAAAGGACATGCTACATGCTACTCTTTTTGTCTTTTTTTTCTGAAGATACAGTAGGAACTGTTTTTAAAGTCTCTTATGCTCAGCCGTGTCTGTACTTATTTAATCAAATAAACTGTAAAAACAGTAATATGGTTTGCTATGAATTACTATTTTAAACAACTGGCTGGTAAAATGACATCTATTCATGTGATGCTAAGCTGAATTTCCATTCTTCAGTGTCACATGATTCTTCATAAATCATGCTAATGTGTTAATAAGAGATATTTCGTATTACTAGCAGTGCTTAAAGTTGTGCTGCTTGAGATTTTTGTGGAAAGCATTTTTTCCAGGATTTTTCAAATTCAAATTAAATTTTAAAACAGCATTTTCATTTCAAATAGAAATAGTGTGTACAAATGTAAAAGTCCTTACTGTCATTTATGATCAGTTATGTCCTTGTTGAATAAAAGTATAAACTGTAAAACTGTAAAATGATAGCGTATGTAATTTGTAAACAAACCTAACAGGTCAAAATCCATACACTTATATTCAAATGTGGTGTGCGTACCAGGTTTGAATACACATAGATATCCTATTTTTATAGAAATATATCTTGTATAAGCAAACATTTGAACTGCGCCTCACACAGAGCTGTTATATGACTTCAGAAGACTTGTCTCTCTACACCTCAGAAAAGATGTCTGACATTAGTGCTTTTTTCACTTTTTTTGCGTCTGCGTTAGATCCCTATGCTCCTAAAACGGACAAGGCCATTCCTTTCCATAAGGGCTTTATTTTGGTCATGAAGCACGGGTCCTACCTCACTCTGACGGCGGCTTTCCTGTTCATATCCGTGGCTATCCAGGTAAAATGTTTTCCCTTTAGTTCCCTAAGTAACAGAATAATTATATTTATTAGCAGTGTCTGAATAGTTCACTTGACACTCGTCATTCCAAACCCTTAGGCTGTTTTTCCGATGATACTTAAAAGCTTTAATCCTTGATTGAATTATTCCTTTAATCAAAGCATTTCGGGCTGGATTAATTAATGGCATCATTAGTAATGTTTTACATTTCCATTCACCGCTGTTTCCTTTTGCAGTTAATACAAAGTAACTTTGTGCTGTTCTGCACATATGCGGTGGAGCTGCGAGAACACTTTCAGAACATTGTTTTGACAATTCTGGTGAGTGAAGAACACAACTATGAACTTAATTCAGTAGATATTCAGGCCTGCCATTGGCGCTCCTCATCACACTTACATTAAAACAAAGTTACATGAAATTTCTCTGATGTGTCTGTGTTGTGGCTAAATATTCTGTACTGTATATCTTTCTAGATGTCGGCCGCAGTGAGTATCCCATTCTGGCAGTGGTTCCTTGATAGGTTCGGGAAGAAAACAGCAGCTTTCTGCGGCATTACAGTAATTGTTATTTTATCAAGTGTTTTTTCTTAAAGGAACAGTCCACCCAAAAATGTAAATTCTGTCACCATTGACTGACTTTCTACTTATTCCCAACTAATAAAAAACTATAAATTAAGATATCAGTTTCAGGAGCCATTCAGAAATGAATACACAACAACATGAGGATGAGTAAATAATGACAGACTTTACATTTTTGGGTGAATTATATCTTTATTTGGTGATTTGGAGCAACTGATCTTTAGTTTCAGTAGTTTTCTAAGTTAACAAATGATACTACCATATTATGAATGATAACAATTAAGTATTTTAACTAGAATAAAAGTTTGTTATCATGTATAACGTTTTAGTTATTTAAACTGATTTCAGAATAAAGTAAAATAAAATACAAATATTAGACAAAAACTTTTAAAAAGGTTAGAAAATGAATCATTACACATAATTGCTTTAGCTGAATTAAACAAATGTACTAAAATGACAAAAAAAAAAAAAACATTTATGTATATAAATAAAATGTATATAAATATAAAATGATAAAACTGACAAAAGCTTGTTTTACTGGCACTATTACCAAAGAAAGAAAATATACTTTGTGAACATTTTTAAGATTTAAATGTTCAAATGTTATACAAGAAAATGCTATTTATTTTAAAATTTCACTTTTAATTCAGTGTGTTACTTGCCATTTATTTGTCTTATTTCTTATAAGCAAATTCTTTGTGAAGATGTAGATGTTTTAGTTTTTTTTCCCACAATCTAGCATTCTATTATTCTATGATTGACCAGACTTCAGATTTCAGAACATCAGTGTTTTTTAGCTGTATACTGACACCTGTTGGCATGAAAGCAACATCACATGATATCAATGTAAAAACTGCTCATTTGCAAGCAGTATCTGATAATAAGGGCCTAATTAAACCAGAATTAACTGACCCGTATTCCATACATATATATATACAATTTAAATGGCCTTTTCCAGACCACAAACACGAGTCAAATCAAAAATGCATCATTCATTACAAATTATAATATAATGCATATGTCCATTGTGTAACATTCAGTGACCTCTTTGAAATTGTCATGATTGCAGTGGATCATGCCGTTCACGGTGATGCTGGTGTTCATCCCTAATCTGATAGTGGCATATGTCGTGGCCGTATCATCTGGGCTTAGTGTAGCCGCTTCTCTCTTGTTACCATGGTGAGTCTTACAAACCAAAATATAATACTCTTTTACCCATAAACAAAGTGTAGTATTCTGCTATTTTTAAATTCAGTGGCAATAAAAAAAGCGGCATCACTCTCATCTTCTTCAGAAATGTATCTTATGCCATGCATCGGAAAGAGGATTATAACTTGTTTATATAAGCTTTGATTTAACCCCTTGGATACATATGTTTAATAACCCAGCAGTCTCCAAATAACAGGTTTCATGTCAAGGTCATGCTGTTTTTTGGTTTTTAAAGAGACATTCTGGTTCATTCCCAAATGAGTAAATTGCAGCTTTTCTGTGCCGACTACAAAGAAGTTTTGGCTTTATGCTACCAATGCCTGTGTTTAATAGAGATGATGATTGATGCCTCCGCCTTGTTGTGTTTCCTGTTGCTCAGGTCAATGTTACCAGATGTAGTGGATGACTTTAGACTGGCGAACCGCAACTCTAAAGGACACGAGGCAATCTTCTACTCCCTATATGCTTTCTTCACTAAGTTTGCTGCAGGAATCTCTCTCGGAGTGTCAACGCTCTGTCTACAGTAAGATCAGTCTGTATTTACAGCAGGAAATGATGAACAGCGGTGTAAACATCGCAGTGTTTCTCATTTGTGTTGTCGGTGTCCGTAGGTTTGCTGGTTATGACACAGGCGCTTGCAGACAGCCCCCTCCAGTGGTCTATACGCTCAAATTGCTCATCGGTGCTGCCCCGGTGGCCTGTATCACCACAGGCCTCATGATCCTCGTGGTGTACCCGATCAGTGAGGACGTCAGATTAAGAAACAAACTCGCTCTGGAGGAGCTCAGGTGAACACCCCGATTTCCTGAAAATCCATTGCTTTCCTTTAGCAAGTGTGCATTCAATTCATCAAAAGTGACAGCAGTAAAGACATTCATAATGTTACAAAGAAACTAATGCTGTTCTTTTGTACTTTCCATTCATCAAATAATCCTGAAACTAAATACTACAGTGGTAGTAAACTGTTTTTAATATTGGTAAACAATAAATCTTGCTTGAGCAGCAAATCAGTATACTAGAATGATTTCTGAAGGATTGTGATATTGAGGACTAGAGTAATGTTTTTTTAAATTAAATCACAAGAATAATGTGCATATTTAAATATTTTTAAATAGGAAATGGTTATTTGAAATTGTAATCATATTTAAAATGTACAGACTTTTGAATGGTAAATATATGTGTATTTAAAAATAATAATTAAAAAATAAATAATAGTAAAAATAATATACACAAATGTTTTCATTTGTATTTATTTTATATCAATATGTTTAGTAATGTATACACCATATATAATAAAATATAAAATACTACAGTGGTATTCGCAAAAATAGTAAGCTGCACAAATGTGGCTTGAGCAGCAAATCGGTATATTAGAATGATTTCTGAAGGATCATGTGATATTGAGGATTAGAGTAATGATGCTGAAAATTCTTTCAATTATATTCAAATAGGAAATGGTTATTTGAAATTTTAATAGTTCACAATTGTAATGTATTTTTGATTTATAGCATTTGGTGAGCATAAGGATTTCTTTCAGAAACATAAATAAAATTAATTAAATAAACTTTTGAATTGGAAAATATATAAATAATAATAATATACACAATTGTTTCATTTGTATTAAAATATTTAGTATATACCATATATAATAAAATACTACATTCGTAAATACTACAGCGGTATTCGCAAAAATATTAAGCAGCACAACTGTTTTTAAGATTGGTAAACAATAAATGTGGCTTGAGCAGCAAATCGGTATATTAGAATGATTTCTGAAGGATCATGTGATATTGAGGACTAGAGTAATGATGCTGAAAATTCAGCTTTGAATTACAATAATAAAGTGCATATTAAAATATATTCAAATAGGAAATGGTTATTTGAAATTGTAATAATATTTCAGAATGGTTCATGTATTTTTGGTCAAATATAGCATCGGTGAGCATAAGGATTTCTTTCAGAAACATAAAAAAATAAAAATTCCAGACTACAAACTTCAAAATAATATACTTTTTCCATTTGTATTTATTTTATATGTTGTATATACCGTATATAATAAAATATATATACATCAAGGAAACATGTATAATGAAATATAGTTTTGCTTTATTTTTCAGAAGCCAGAGCATTTCCTGCAAATCTCTCAGAGCTGATCTGAGCAGCGCATGACGTCCTCAAACAACCGCCCCTGATATTCTAGCCCAGCGCTGGGATGAGTCGTGTTAGTGTATATTACACTGTGTTTTACTGTAAACATTTCAGTTTGTTTTCTCTATTCAGTCCGTTTCTGTATTTTCAAATGAACATATAGCCACATATACAGTTTTACAATATCTAATTTATACACATGAATGGACTATATATCATTACATATCAGGATTTCCTGAGGGAACATTTACTGATAATATATTAAGTTGTATTAGTGCTCATAAATATTAGTGAATGACTCTATTGCAGGATTAATAATAAAAAAAATGTGCTGGTTCACGTAGCTTCATCTTTTGAAGATGCTTCAATAAATATAAAATTACAATAAAAATATTAAATATTATATGGATGAATTAATGTATCTATCTATCTTTATGTGTTTGTGCAGTATGTTTTTAAACATAAGCCCAAAGAAAATAGATTTGAGTTTTTCTACTGAAACATTTCATGTTTAATTCAGTGTCAATTATTTCTAAAATGTGAGCAATATGCTCTTTTAATGTGGGTTATTATGGAACCAGAATGTGATGTAATGTGTTACTCGCTGCTTTAATAATGAAACATAAAAGAATACAAACACTATGAATCTTCTTTAATTTTACATCACATGTACTTTCTTTTTTTTTGGGGAAGTGGGGGGGGGGGGTTTGCAGCAAAATAGAAACTATTTAAGCAAAAATAAGCAGGCACTCAAGTATTTCTTCTGAAAGTTAAAAAAAAAACTGTTCTGCCCTTGACAACTGTCACATTACATATATCTATCAATATATTTAATAAATATCACAGTGGCGAATATGTCAGCAAGAAGTTTTCCCTGAATTCCAAACGAAGAGTTCGGATTATCCCTGTGTTAGCCACAGATATCCAGCCAACACAAAACAAATACCATAAAAAAAATATTTCTAATAAGTCCTCTTGATGTGAAACAGGCTTCATTTTTCTGCACTGGGAGACACTGGACTTTCTGGGGGAAATACATCAGCGCAACTCGGGGGTCTTATAGGAGATTTCCTTCTTGCACTCCTGATTGTGAGCTCATCTTTGTGTTTAAATGTGAGCGGGACGAAACCATCTGCATCGGCCACCAAGACGATCCACATAGGACCTGCGAGAAGAAGACAAAGTTGCTATAATGATGATAAATATTTTTTTTAAATGCCACAAAGTATACCCACCCTCAGACTATCCAAAATGTACAGTACAAGTTTCATCATCAGAACAGATTTAGAGAAACGTAGCGTTACTTGCTCACCTATGGATCCTTTACAGCGAATGGGTGCCGTGAGAATGAGAGTCCAAACAGCTGATAAAAATATCACAAGAAATCCATACTACTTCAGTCCTTCAGTTAACGTCTTATGAAGCGAAAAATTTTTCACTGGATAATTATTATGGGCTATTTTTACTAAAGGCGTCACTTTAATTATGGATTAGTTTCTTAGAAACACACAACATTTAACTTAACAAGACATTGATAGTGTGGAGTGATGTGGATTACTAATGTTTTTAATCAGCTGTTCGGACTTTCATTCTGACGGCACCCATTCACTGCAGAGGATTGATTGCTGAGCAAGTAATGTAGTGCTATATTTTTCCGAATAACAAACAAACTCATCTACATCTTAAGGGTAAGTTTTCATTATTGGATGAACTATTCCCTTAAATCTCGGAGAAATTTCTGCACAGTAACTTGCGCTCTTAGCGTAAGTGACAAGCATACATCAGCTGTAGAGATGCACAGCACAAAAGGCTGTGAGCCGATTCAAACTTAAACCCTCAAATCCGATTGCTCCACCTAATCGCTTCCTATTTTGGTCATTGACAATTAAATGAAGCCAAAGCACACCGAACAATCTGTCTTCAACAAAGGAAAACAGGATTCATGCTTTGCGCGGCTTCATTAATACATGCCATCTGCTTGCTGTTAAACATAAAATCTGCCTGAAATGTCAACACAGAGATCTCAGAAATGTTCTGGAGCTTCGTTCAGTGTGCACATAATCAGTTATCAATGCAATGGGTGACCATGCATCCTCATTTTTGTATACGTCTTGGCCGGAGTTTCTAAAAACCCACACATTTTTGGCAATTTAGAACTCACAGCCAGGACAAAGAGGTCATATGGTGACCCTATACATATCTGCATCTAATTTTTTGCATATTATGTATTGATCAAAGTGGTGGGATTGGCAATTAGGAAAGTCTCCATATTTAGATGTGATGGAGACCCGTTCTTCCAGACGCACCGTGCATCATCTCTATGACCGTCAGGCCGAAGAGTTCCTGCACTACCCGCAGGCAGATCCGTCCTCCACACAGCAACAACGGCCTTCTCTCGTCCGTATACACATTCTCAGACAACTGTTTCTGAAGGAAAAGACAAAAACAAAGAGTCAGCAGAGTCGCTTTAATGAAGCATCATTCAACGTACCTGGTCATGTGGTCGTGGATTAAGTCTGATGATTTACCTAAGACAAGTTATGGCAAGGTCAACAGAATCACTTCAATCTGACATCTGCTGACAACAGTGAGAGGAATTATGAGTTGGCTTGATGCCTCGCATTGCTAAACGGCCTCATGGTCTGACTAAGAGTAAAATGGGCTTTGTAGAGTCTTGGTTTGGATTAGGATTTAGCTCTAGAAGTAAATCATCTAATCAAGTAATCATTTATTTTTCTGTGTAATTATTAATTTAACCTTTAAATAAAAATGACGCATACTTCAACTCAGAACTACTAAAACGGTTACTGTATTTCAAAACAAACAAACAATAAAACTAATGCAACTACTCAAAATAAATAAAAATCAATCACAAAAATGTGACAAAAAAGGACAGAAATTATGGGTCTGAGATCTTATATCATAATTTTGTAATGCAAATGACTATAGATTTTCAGAATTATTTATATGAATGATCATCTAGATGTGATAGTGTGATAGTCTAGTGATAAATTATTTATAAATTCACTATTTATTGATTTATAAGGTATTTAAAAAACATAAAATAAATATAATAATAATAATTATTACTCTTTATATTAATTATAATGTACATTATTTATGAATAATATTATATTTTTCAAAATTTAATAGTAATATAAATAACAATAGTTACCCTAATAAAAGTTCTAATGAAAGTTCTAACACACAATCTTCACATTATATGTAGCTTTTTGTTTTAGAGTTGATCATTTTTCACCTTTTTAAATAAATTTTAGAGTAAATCATTTTTCAATACAATTTTGAAAATAGAATTCTTTAAACAATAATCAACAGATTAGCACTCTTGATTGTTCTTCATTTCATACCTGACATGTAATGTGCACATATTGCGGTTCATAAGCAGATGGATAACTGCATGCGATCTTCTTGCCGTTCTGTGTGAAGTCTCTGATTTCTGCGAGGCACTGCTGGACATCAGCAAATCGGGTGAAAATCCTCTCCATGTTCTGCGTCAGCTGCTCAAGGTTCTTTTCTTTGGACTGACTGCTGTTCTGTGGCGGAGTGGTATCAGAGTATAATTTTTCCGAGGCCTCGTATCTTGGCGAACAGGGCCGACTTGAATCCCTGCTGGCCTGACCGGCTACAGCAAGCGTGGCCATCCGGCTGATGTGATCCATGTCGTAGGTTTCCAGAGTAACAGAAGAGGCACTGGATGCTCTATCCGAGAAGTCTACAGAGCTTGCCACGGGGCTCAAATCTGAGCTGCGTACCTCCTCGATTAGTTTCCTCCGACTGGATGGCGAAACAATTACCGATCCTCCTGGAAGTATTAGATCCTTAATTGATAGACGGTCCTCTTTAGAAAAGTTCTCAGAATGACGTCTAATCCCATGATGTTGGCTCGCCGACTCGGGCTTGGGAATCACTGGGATGGCACCTTCCTCATCGAATACCAGCTCCTTGGCTATTAGCCTCAAGACGTACTTGTCCGTGTTGGAGGAGGGGAGGAAAGCAGGTTCATTGGACTTCTGCCGGCCAATCATGAAGAGCAACATCTTGTTGGTGAAAAAACACACCCCTTTGGGCCTCTCGTTTTTTTGCAGCTGGATCTGTTGCACGTTGGGCATGGAAGATTCTGTGATGCAGTAAACTAGGATCATGTTGCACGTGTTGGACGCCACGGCAACCGTGCTGCCGCTTGGATCAAAGGCGATAATATCAGGGACCAAGACGCCAGGGATGCTGACCTTCCTCGTAGTGGTGACCTTGCGCTCATAAGTCACCAAAATCAAATGTGACGAGTCCTGACCTGTACCCGTCAAATTATCCCGCCGCCTCAAGTGAATGAGCGGACTTGGATCTGATTTTCGGTGTTTGGCAAGAATGTGCGTTAGATCTATGGGTCCGGATGAGGAGGCGTGTCCCGAGCGCTCAGAATCACATGATCTCCTTCTGTCCAAATAATAGTCCGCATCCACTGTCAAAACGGGAGAAGGGCGGCACGTTGAAGCCTCCGACTCGTTAGGCAGGTCGAACGCGATGCCTGCATTGAGCCCGCAAATTTTATCAAGAGGAAGTTCAGTCGCTACAGCCACTTGAGCCTCGTTGGTGGACTCAATGGCACAGATATACCCACCCACATCGAAAATGGGGCAGAAGGAACACGCCACCAGGCTTTTTTGAATGTCGTTCCAAATATACGAGTGTAATGAGCTCCCAATGGCAACGACCAGGCGGGTTCCGTCTTTAGTCCAGCAGGCACAATGGATCAAACCGCTACCCTTGATCTCGGCCTTCACACGACGATTATCGACCCGCACAGAAAACAAGACTGAGGCATCCCTCTTGGTCAAAACGGCTAAGATGTCCATTTTGGGATGCCAGACGCATCCCAGGGACAGCAACGGGAACGGCTCGCTCATTTCACAGGTCTGCGTACAGAGGAGTTTGTTCTGTTCTGAAGCACTCAGCTGAAGTTGCCAAACCGTGACATGCTTTTTATGCTGGACCGCAAGCAACGCCGGCGACCCAGAGCAGCACAGCGGCCCCCAGAAGAGTCCCAAGACGTGTTCAAACTGTCCAATGACATTGGTGTCGCCAAATTTGGGCTCACCGTCGACAGAAAACAACGACGTGAGACAAACCTGCTTACCGTCTGTCCAAGCTATTCCGTGCACCGGGTGAATGGCTTGGTGCAGGGTGTTCAACCCTGTTCTTAGAAGCTTGGCTTTTCCCAGCTCCATGCTTGGTTCCGTTTCTCCAATGGAAAGGAAAATAATGTTCCGAGTCATACAGAAGAAATGAGAGATAGATGTAGCTCTGTGCTTCAGTAGGAGAAGACTGCCATCACATACTCCAAGAATAGGTAAAGCCTCTTCCCTCACTCTCTAATCCTATTGGCCAGAATGAGGCTCCACTCAAGGATGACCAGATTAGGCTGATACGACCCCCGACGTCATAAAACCCTCTGAGATTGGGATGCTGTCTTTTGACTTTGTTTTTTTTTTCTGTACCGAGCCTGAAATGCACAAAAATACTTGTAAAATAAAACACTACATTAGGGGCATCAAACTTCTGGAGGGATGAAGCACTCTAGAGTTTAGTTCCAACCAATGCTCCAACATGACTTGATAAGCTAGATCAGGTGCATTTAATTAGGGTTGAATCTAAACTCTGCAAGGCTGTGGCCCTTCAGGAACTGAGTTTGACACTTTTGCGCGATATGGACAAAGGTATTGAATACCCCCTTCTAATTAATAGAAGTTGACTACTTTAGTTAGTTAGTTCCATGAGTACAAATCGTAATGTTAAATCATATAATGATATTCCTATAGGGAATTGACCTTTCGCAAAACCCCGCCCCAAAACGGCCATTGTCCAATCACACATCCTAGCAATGGTTACT
>JAUCMS010000045.1:16449310-16460261 GCA_032357445.1 Enteromius radiatus
TCTCTTTCTCATGTCTTCAAATTCAAATCAGCAGAGAAATGGTCCGCTTGTGAGATACAGGAGAGACTTGATGAACACATGCAAGAGAGGAAAGCTCGGACCTTCGCTAATTCACACAGCTTGAATATAACTGAACATAGAGTTTGCACTCAGAGCCCAAATGTTGTTGAGGCAGCTGCATCTAACCCTGCCTCGTCTGTTTCTCCTTCCACGACGCAGTCTGGCAGTGACACTGATTGCATGAAAAGTCTAGTGAGTTTATTGGATCGTCTTGTCACTCAGCAGACACAATTCCAAGCTAGCCCTCATCATCAAGCTGCAACGTTTCAGACTTACCGCAAACCATGTAGAGTTTGTAGATCTTTGGATCATTCAACAGTGTCACATTGTAGACAGGACAACAGATGTCTCAAGTGTTTGACTCCTGGACATTGGAAAAAGGACTGCCCTCAATGAGCTGATTGTCACCAGTTAAACTAGACAGCCCACATCATGGAAGGGGTGATGTGGGTATGGAAGATAAATTCCTTCATGAAGAGTGCGATCTTGCTCAGTTCTATGAGGAAAACTGTAATAGTGCTCCTGTGGGGACCAAAATAGTTGTACAATCTAGCCAAAAAGTTGAAGCCTTCAGCAGCCTTTTCTATGTCCCTGTTTGTGTCAACGGTTATGTTAAACTTAACGGAATGATTGATTCTGGTTCTATGGCATGTACAATCAGCAAAAACGCTGTGGAGAAAATTGGATCTGCTGGCGTCTTGCCTGAAAAGAAGCATTCAGAAGAAAACATTGTCTTGGTCGGCTGTGGGGGTCAGCAAACCCAGCCTGAGGGTTTCTATGATTTGGAAATCCAGTTCTTTGGCATCCAGTGTGTTGTCCCTTGTTTGGTTGTGCCCGGCCAACGTGATGATCTTATTCTGGGCTCTAATATCATCAAACACGTGATTCATGAATTGAAGAACAACAATGATTATTGGGACATTGCTTCTAGACCTGACAATGTGGTTGACACAGACATTCAGTGCTTCTTGTCAATGTTCACAGGTGTTGAACGTTGGAAAGGAGAGACTGTTCCTGATAAAATAGGCACTGTCAAACTCACTCAGGCAGTTGTACTTTTACCAGAGCATGAACATTTGGTCTGGGGCCGTTTGCCACCTCATGTGCCCATGTCACCTGGCAGCACAGTAATTGTTGAGCCGACCACTTCTAAAGCTATGCCTCGAAATATTCTGGTTGGTCGTCTCGTTACACCGCTCTGGGGTGACAGATGGGTGCCTATGACAGTCGTGAACCTGACAAATAAAGTGATCACATTGAAAAAAAAACAGCAAAATGGCTGATGTGTTCCCGTGTATTGCATCTGAGGATTTTGAGATCTTTCAAGGTTTGCACATTACTCCAGTGGGGAGCAAGCCAGATGTGTTACGTGAATCCTGTGCTGTTAATCATGTTGACGAGAATCTGTTGAATCTGGGTCTTGGGGATATTGACATCGACTGGAGTCAGATCAGTGATGAGTGTAAATCTAAACTAACCCAGTTACTAGCTGACTATCAAGACATCTTCTCCAAGCACACATTGGACTGTGGTGAAGCCACGGGATATGTGCATCGTATAAGACTGACGGATGATCGACCCTTCCGCTTGCCTTATAGGTGAGTACCACCTGCTCACTATGAAAAATTAAGGCAAGTTCTCACTGACATGGAAGAAAAAGGTATCATCAGGAAGTCTTCCAGTGAACCTTGAAGTATGCATCACCATTCGTGATGGTGTGGAAGAAGGATGGTGGATTGCGTATTTGCACAGATTTCAGATGGCTAAATGCCAGAACCATAAAAGATGCACACCCCCTGCCTCACCAGGCTGACTGCCTTGCTGCACTTGGAGGAAATTGCTTCTTCAGCACCATGGACCTCACATCAGGGTTTTACAATATTTCAATGAATGAAGAGGACAAGAAATACACGGCTTTCACCACACCTCTAGGCCTTCATGAATACAATCGAATGCCGCAAGGGCTTTGTAATAGTCCAGCCTCCTTCATGAGGATGATGCTTGGGATTTTTGGAGACTTGAATTTTTCAAAGCTTCTGTGTTACCTTGACGATCTACTCGTTTTTGCACCATCTGAAAGCGAGGCTCTGTCCAGGCTGCACATAGTGTTTCAGAGGTTGAGGGAGAACAATCTGAAACTTTCCCCTAAAAAATGTCACCTTCTTCAAAGACAAGTAAGATTCCTTGGCCATATTATCGACAGTGGAGGTGTGTCTGTTGACCCAGCAAAAGTGGAAGTCATCACGAGGATAACAGCTCAAGATTTAATGGACAATGATGGCTGCTCACCGTCTGTTAAAAGGATAAAGTCTTTCCTCGGCATGGTATTTTATTACCAACACTTTATACCCAACTGCTCATCTATCTCTAAACCTCTTTTTGGTCTTACAGCTGGACAGAAAAGAAAAGGAAAGTTGTCAAAGGAAAGGAAATTTCAGGGCACTTACCGTAAACTTACCCCTTCGGATTGGACTACAGACTGTCAGGTCGCTTTTGACAAACTTAAGGCTGCTTTGCTGGAGTGTGTCATGCTTGCTCACCCTGACTTCAATGAGCCCTTCATTCTTTCTGTCGATGCCTCATTGGACGGCCTAGGGGCGGTATTGTCGCAAGTGCCGAAAGGGGAACTCCGAGCCAGGCCTATTGCGTTTGCTAGTAAGACCCTCAGTACATCGCAGCGCAGATATCCTGCTCACAGACTCGAATTTCTGGCTCTTAAGTGGAGTGTATGTGAGAAGTTCAGCCATTGGCTGAAAGGCCACAAATTTACCATCTGGACTGATAATAACCCTCTCACATACCTCCTAACTAAGCCAAAACTTGATGCATATGAGTTGAGATGGGTTTCAAAACTGGCGGCATACACTTTTGACCTTAAACATTTGCCCGGAAAAGCGAATGTTGTAGCAGACACCCTGAGTCGCGATCCCTTTGTTGAATCAGTTGGGCAGAGATTGTTGAGTGAGCCATATTCGTTCTTAATGCGGGAGGCCAATGGGGTTGGCGAAGATTCTGTTCATGATGTTTTCAGGGTCAGTAGCCAAGCTCAGATGAATCAGCCCATGAAGTGCTTTCCACAACGTGCTGTCTATGGCATGGATGAAATCAGAGCTCTTTGTCAGTCTCATTGCAGTTGGACAGATGGAGCAGAGTTCAGAGCCCTTCATTTAGTTCAGCATGTTCAGCAGATATCAGGCTGCCAGGAGACTTTACCAGTGTTCTCTGCCCTGGAGCTTAAGGAAAGCCAACAGGAAGATCTGACGATATCCAAAGTGTTATCATTTTTGATTAAACAGAGACGTCCATCAAGAAGAGAAAGGCATGGTGCCAGTGTTCAAGTGCTGAGATTGTTAAAGCAGTGGAATAAGTTGGAAGTTAGAGATGATGTACTGTACAGAGTGACAAAAGATCCTTTATCCAAAAAGAAAAGATTCCAGTACGTGCTGCCGGTTAGTCTGAAGAACAAAGCTCTGTCTGGCATCCATGATCTCGCAGGCCATCAAGGGCAGGACCGTACTCTTTCACTTGCAAGACAACGTTTTTATTGGCCTGACATGGAAAAGAACATCAGGGAATATGTGAAATGTTGTCAAAGGTGTGTCTTCGCAAAGACACCTGAACCTGCTGCTTGTGCCCCGTTGGTGGGGCATCAAGAGCTCAGCCCCAATGGAGTTGGTGTGCATAGATTTCTCGTCAGCGGAAGATAGAAAACAGTGTTCGGTGGATGTCCTTGTAGTTACTGACCATTTCACCAAACTTGCTCATGCATTCCCTTGCACCAATCAAACAGCAAAGCAAGTTGCAAGAAAGCTTTGGGACAATGTGTTTTGTGTCTACAGGTTTCCAGAACGAATACACTCTGACCAGGGCACCAATTTTGAGAGTAACCTCATAGCTGAGCTTCTTCGTCTAGCTGGTGTTGCGAAATCCCACACGACAGCTTACCACCCAATGGGCAATGGTGGTACGGAGCGCTTTAATAGAACATTGGGTAACATGCTTCGATCACTTCCCTTGAAAGCAAAACACCAATGGCCACAACAAATCCAAACCCTCACATTTGCCTACAATGCGACTATTCACGAAACCACAGGTTATGCACCCTTCTTTCTGATGTTCGGCCTCACACCCAGACTTCCAGTTGACATCATGTTCAACCAAGTACTCGATAACCCTGAAGTTGCAGATTATGACTTGTATGCCAAGTCTCTACTGTCCTATTTGAAAAATGCTATGGATATTGCTCAGAAGCATTCCTCTGTCGAGCAACAACATCAAGCTCATCAGTACAATAGGCATGTTAAAGGCGCTAACTTGTCACTGGGAGATCGAGTATTGGTCGCCAATAAATCAGAACGGGGCAAAAGGAAGTTGGCCGACAAATGGGAGGACGGAGTGTTCACTGTTGTTGATGTGAATCCTGACATCCATGTTTATAAGATAAGGGATGCAACAGGCCGCACTAAAGTTGTTCACAGGAACCTTCTGCTGGAAGTAAATTTCTTGCCGATTTCTGGTATTAAAGTGTTAATAGTCATTTATTTGTCATTTGAGAAATAAAAAAAAAAAAAAAATTACTTTTCTTTTTACTTTACTTTTTTTTATTATGCGTACAATCACATTAAATAAATGTGAACACAATACACATTAATTTTAAATGTTTACAAATAGTCCATCAAACATATGAATATATTGCATAAATGCTTTAAGCCACCTGGCCCCAGCTACTGGTCTCTGATTTTGTTGTCTATGTGCTGCCTTTTTTCTGGAGGTGTCCAGCTCACATCTGCAGTGTCCTGTTAAAGGAACAGACAGAATGATGTAACACTAAGCATTTAATTATCTTTGAGAAAATCTAAAGATATATTGCTTCTACCATTGCAGCTTGAGAGCGATTTATGAATTGAAAAGGATATGATACTCTTTCTATAATAACTTACATATTAAAATATAATACATATAGTTTTTAATAGCGGATTTGGAAAACAGAAGATGTAGTGCTTACGTTTTTAAATAAGTCTAAGTAAAACTTAGGGATAGAACAGACTAACCATCTTCAGGGTGAGCTGGCACATGGGCTGTGGTGCTTGATGTTTCTGCCTCCCCAGTTTGGGCTTCAGTGGCACCTTGTCGATTTCCACACACAGTACTTTTTGCGGAGATGGCTCACACACATCTATACTGTCCTGCTGCAATAACAGACATAACCATGTAATGCTAGGCAGTTTTAAAGAATGCTTCTTAAATCCAAAGATATATATTTCTCTCATTTGGAAATATAAAGTCATGTTTTTTTTTTAAACAACTGACCTATATAACATTGTAGCTTAGGTAAAGACAGTGTTTAATTTATTAAATAAATCTGAAAATAAGTAAAAATCAGAAATGAAAAGAACTTACTGATGCCTTCTGCTTCCTCAGCTGCCTCTGCTGCTGTCTCCACTGCTCTCTCCGCTTCTGCTGCTCTGTGATTTTTCGGTTTGCTCCCTGTCGTGGGGAGCTTTCCTGTAAAGTCCCAGAATACACAGGCACCACACAGGTCCTGGAGGGTGTAGGTAATTCCATGGTGGAAGAGACAGGCATGCTCAGAAGCTCAGCAAGCTTCCGTTTTCCTGCCTTTATGGTTCTGGTGGGCACTGATGATTTCTCCTGCACTCCTGCTCCCTTCCTGCGAGGTAAAGGAGCCACCTGTGGGCACTTGGAAGAAGAGGCTGAAGGCTTCTATTAATTTGGGCCTTTGCCTCTTTGCAGCCTTTATGGGCACGAGTGCTTCCTTCTCAGAAGCAGCTCTGCGGGACACCTGCAGCAGCTCCGGTATTTTGAGCCTCTGCTTCTCTGGGGGCTTTTGGGCCATGGGTGCTGCCTTCTCAGAAGAAGCTCTGCGGGACACCTGCAGCAGCTCCTGCCTCAGCTGCTTAGGTATCTTGAAGCCTCTGCCTTTCTGGGGGCCTTTGGACCACGGGTGCTGCCTTCTCAGAAGAGGCTGTGTGGGACACCTTCAGCAGCTCCTGCCTGAGCTGCTCAGGTATTTTGAACCCCTGCCCTTCTGGGGGCTTTTGGACCATGGGTGCTGCCTTCTCAGAAGAGGCTCTGCAGGACACCTGCAGCAGCTCCTGCCTCAGCCGCTCAGGTATCTAGGGCCTCTGCCTTTCTGGGGGCTTTTGGACCATGGGTGCTGCCTTCTCAGAAGACGCTGTGTGGGACACCTTCAGAAGCTCCTGCCTCAGCCGCTCAGGTATCTAGAGCCTCTGCCTTTCTGGGGGGCTTTTGGACTACGGGTGCTTTCTCAGAAGAGGCTTGGGGCTTCTCCTGCTGCAGCTCCTGGCTCAGTGGATCAGGGATCTTTAATTTTTGAAGCTGTGAGGCAGGCACAGGTTCTCTCTGTGGAGATTTTGTAGGCACTTGTGCTCTCTGTGGAGACTTAGCAGGCAAAGGTGCTTCCAGTTCCTTAGCTGCCAATAGCAGGTGCTGCCTCAGATGTTCAGGGATCCTGAGTTATCACCAATGTTGGGACCCAGTGGGCAGGGGAGGACTTTGGGGGGTATCACCAGGCACAGGTTGTCCCTGCGGGTACCCGGCAGGGGCAGGTGCTACCTGAGGCTCCTTCTGCCTCACCTGCTCAATGGTCTTCAATGAGTTCCCACAATCAGCCTTCTCAGATGCACCAAGCACAGGTGGTCCCTGAGGCTTCTTCTGCCTGCACTCTTGTCTCAATTGCTTAATGGTCTTCAGTGAGTTCCTACACTCAGCCTTCTCAGACTTTGCGCTCATATTTATAGTCTACTCACTGAACATTCTATTGGAATTATTATGTCATAATGACGTAATAATTGTCCAAGCTCACTGGTCTAATTTGCTAAAAAATAAAAAATGTAAAGACACATTTGCTATAAATATTACAATTATTATAAACATTTATATAATTTGTTTGAGACACTCTTGATTGTAATTTTCTTTCACACGACTAGAGGGCACGCAATGTATTTATGCTCTGAAAACAACTACAAGGTGTGTGTGAAATTAATAAGTTACGTTATGTGTTTATTTTGACGTTTGCTCTTTTATTTTTGCTCTTTTACATCAAAGACATGGACAATAAATGGATTGGAATATCCGACTTTATTTTGAATGATATGGACAGATTGGTATTTAATTTTATTATTGATCTGTTCAAGAAACAAACGCGTCAAAACCAACGATATAATGTGCACCTGCACAATTAAAAATATTATTTAAAAGTAGCTACATTTATAGCAAAAATAAAGATACAGGCATTTCTATGATTGCCATCAGCTGTCAAACGCATCGGATTTGGCTTTGTTAACTGTGTCTAGAACACACCTGTTGTTCCCTTACGAGACTTGAAGCGGTCGGTGTATTACATCAAAGTACGGTAAGAACGTTAGACAGCTGATGGTTCCATATACGCGTTATGATCGCTCTCGCTTTCGGTCGCTGCAGCACCGCCTCCAATGATGTAGAACTGCTCCATTACGGAGATGTCTAATCCACTGGAAGCTTAAAGGAGTCATACAAAGCCTATTTTCCACTAGCTTATATGATTCTTTAGGGCAGGGGTGTCAAACTCAGTTCCTGGAGGGCCGGAGACCTGCACAGTTTAGTTCCAACCTAACATAACAAACCCAACATAAACACATTCCGGTTGATCAAGGGCGCGTTTCCCTTTAGAACCAAATGTAACGTTAATCTTCCGCGTCTTCAGTCACTCAGATGTCGGCAGTAAATCACTACTGCTATGTTCATTAATACATTCCTCAACAAAACACCTCAATCGCTTAAGAGTCTTGCTTGTCTCTGCATCTCAGACTGATGACAGCTAACTCAGGGCGGGTCTGAGGTAAGACACCAGTTCAATCTGTGTGACACACTGCTGTCAATCAACTATCGTGGGAGTGGCCTCTGTCGGTGTGACGCCACACCGACATGCATTTGAGAATGGCTTGATTTCAGCAGGGGCAACTTATTTTCATTAAATCAAAAGAAAACTACTTGTGGATCTTTATCATTGTAGGGTGATTGTGTACACACACTCCCAACACACATTTCAATCCAAACAGCTTGTAAAAGTGCATGTAGGACTGGATGACCCCTTTAAAGTAAAGTGAACTCAACTGGTTACGCTAGAGGATGCAAATTTGTTTGCGAAAAAACGCAAAAGATTTGGGGGAAAAAATTCTTTCCACAGGTAAACAAAGCCAAAACCTACAGTAGCGTTTGTCTGCTGTGACGGCATTAAAAAAAAGCTTGCCAAAAAAGACATGCCTCTAACTTGATTTTTCTAAACAACAACAAAATGATTATGACAGGAAATGTGATTCAGTTTGACATTTTGTTCACATGTCTAATGGGCTGTGAGCTTCGCAGAAGCAGACCTGCTGTGGGCCTGTTTATGTTGTTGACAGGTTTATGCAACAGTTTAAGAATATTTTCCATCTATTTAGTGTGTGAACATGTAATATGTTGATAAAGTTTTCCCTGACAGACATTAGAATAACATTCAGCAATTTTTTTGTGCCTTTTTCTGATGGTGTGTTTGTGTATAAACCTTATTTTAGGCTTAGATTTTGTATGTATTTTCCTGGTATTGATCTGTAATGATTTTTTTTTATAAAATACAAGATAATTTTAAGTATGAGATTTTATTTTCTAAATGTTACATGAATTAAAATTGTTCCATGTTATTTGTACAGAGCAGATCACTTTCAGTAAATTATGAATATGTATTATTGATATTTTATTTTACGGTTACACCTATTAGTTTCTTATTAGTATGCATATTACTAGAATATTAGCCATTTATTAATGCTAATTATATATATTATTCTATATAAGCTTATTCTATATCCCTAATCCTACCCAATACCTAATCTTAACAACTGCCTTCTAACTATTAATAAGCAGCAAATTAAGAATTAGTTGAGGGAAAAGTCATAGTTAATATTAGCTTTCCTGTATCTCAAATGGTAGAGCATAGCGCATGGCTTATGCTTTACGAATGATTTAGAAATGAAACGAAATCGGGTGAGTGAATGATTCAGTGGCCTTTTCATAATTTAAATTTAAATTATAATGTAATTTATAGTGTAATCCCACCCTCACCATTTCATATGTCTATATGTAATATATTTTATATTTAAAACATTAACCTTCTAACATAATTTATGCAGTGTAATACCATCTCTGAGCTTTATTATTGTTGTTATACATCTAAATGCCATTTCAGATTCGGTAGGTATTTCATTTGATTGGTAAAACCTCTATGGTGCCTTATTATTCTAGCTGCATTTATACAATAAAATTTTTAAAAATTAAAAAGTATCAATTATAACATTAAAAATAATGGAAGGCGGCAAATGTCACCCCTTAATCGAAAAGTTAATTTCTGTCACTGCTTGTAGTTTTGGAATTATTTTTCAATTTCTATCCTGGTTTCACTGAATCCTCCTTTTTATAAAAAAAAAAAAGGCCACTCTATGAATTTCTAATTTCAAAATTGCTGTATTTCAGTAACAAATTGTGATTGTACTGTGTATACAGTAGCACAGAATATTTAAACAGTTGCTTAGTATTCTATAAGTATACTAAAGATTGTGAAACCAACCCAGTTTTACAATGACTCTGCAAGAATCCCAGTTCTTCGAATCAAGCCTTTGAAAGGCTTTCAGAGGGGATTACGAGTGCGGTCAATACCAGCCATTAGTCAAGCACTCACACACCTCCTCACAGTGAGTCATTTTCACTGATAAATCTGTTATCTGTTGAAGAGTGATGGCTTGAGGTGAGGACATGTGAGTGAGGGTCATCTTCAATGTCGTAAGCTCTGATTGTCATGGTAATGGACAGATCAAGGGGCTATGGGTTCTGCGGCAGAAATGAATCACACAAATTATCCATGCAGATCTGAAACCCACCCATTAATGAATATTGCTGTGAAGCTAATCTTTATTATGCCAGTCTTTTGTGAGCTGTAAAATTTTAATAGAGTATCTTACATATAGTGTGGGACAGATGATCTGTCAGATAAACATTTATTAACATTGCCGTTTTTGAGTTCCTGGCATCCCTGCACCCAAACATTGCAAGCAACGAAGGTATAAATGGCTCTCTGTACTCTATATTCTCTTTTGTGGGTTGTGTATGTACAGTTCTATTTTGTGTATTTGTTGTAATGCAATGTGTTTATGCAGTTGAAGCTTCAAAAAACACATTTTTGTCACATACTGTACATTCTAGAGTGGTGAAAGCAAGTGAAAGCCTGGAAGCAGGTTTGCATTTTCGCCCCCAAAGTCATTGGGTTTTCTGAACAGGACTTTGGTTTAATCCCCTAAAATAAGGTCTGTGGTTTAATAAGCTCAAGATACTTTCACATTTTATTTATGACATAAAACCCACCAGATTTCCCCCTCACTCGTGTTTTTTTTTTAAACAATTAAGTTTTTTTAAAAAGACGGTTGCTAACAAGTTGCTAAATGGGAAGATAAAGGCGCTGTCAGAGACATTCTACATAATCACGCTTTAACAATGCATAGGCCATACAGCCACATTCAAATGAAATGCTTAGATTTGTACAAAGCTCATCTTATAAAAAAGCGAGTGGGCTCTGATTGGCCAGCTATCCAGTGCATTGTGATAGGCTGAATACCTCAAGCATTTTACGCCCCTTAAAGTGCCCCTATAATTTCTTTTCAAATATGATATTTCTTGCAGTGTGTCATGTAGCTGTATGTGAACATAAATATGATAAGTTGCAACGCAGACAAATGAAGTTTTTGTCTATCAAAAAAACTATCCATTTTGAGCAAGTGACACACTTTTGCAGGTTATCAGCTAGGTTTTGCAGTTTGTACTAATTGTTTTGAGAAATGCATTT
>JAUCMS010000045.1:16475148-16487459 GCA_032357445.1 Enteromius radiatus
TAACTATTTGAGACCAGAGACAGAAACTAAAAAAAGATTTGAAAAATTATGCAATTATGAGTTTTATTACATCTAAAACCGGTTTAAAGTCCGAAAAGAACTGGTTTGCAGAAATGAATCAGACTTTGCATTATTAATAACCACACCTGATCCAGCTAATCAAGGTCTTCAGGATCACTATAACTTCCAAGCAGGTGTTATTTGGAGCTGGTTGGAACACAGCTATGGCCCTCCAGTAATTGAGTTTAAGACCAATCAGTTAAATACTTATTAACAGTGATACTATGATATCTTGAATGGCAGTTCAGAGACAAAAATGTAAAAATGGCCGAGCATTTGTTTCTCTGATGCACAAGGTGGTTTTTTTTTTTCTTTAAGTCTAAAGGGATAGTTAGAAATCTGTTGTATGGAAAAAATATAAGAAGCCAGTTGCCACCAGTAACTTTTTGTGTTCCAAATGTAGTATGAGTAATCAGATCATGTGAAAACAAGTATCTTTTGCAACAGGCCTCCTTGTCATGAAGCTCACTGGAAAATTCTATTAGATCATGGATCTGTCACCCCTCCTTCCAAGAAAATGATTTAAAGATCTGAAAGTTTCACATGGCTTAGGTTAATGTTATTAGCATTACTGCCGATGCAAATTGGCTATGCTGTATTTATATAGTGTGAGAACATGCTGTAATTGTTGCACTCAAGATAAATGGCTCAACCAATGATGTGGGGTGAGATTTTTAGAAACAATTATTCCTGCTATTCTGTTTAGTGATGCAGTATTGTCACAGAAATGACACACTTCTCCTTTAACTTGTACGTTTGTTTCATGCTCATTGTGAATTTGATTTCTTGAGATGGCCTGTTCTCTTTGAACTTTCATCTAGAAGATGCAGCTCTTTTCTGTATATTGATAAAGGGCAGAGGATGTGTTAAATCCTTGCATTTCTCTTTTGATGAGTGGAGGCTAGTAGCAATAGAAGAAACAAATGGAAATGTAAGCCATGTATTTGTCATGAAACATTTGGGGTTTCATACATGGACAAAGATGTTTGGAAAATCAATTGAATTATACTCAATGTTCTTCCGTTTTGTCAGGGAATGAACAAACTGTTTTTTTCCTTTCTCTAGCCAATTAAAGCTGCATTCCAGGCCAAGACTCCAAGCCAATTTTTGCTTTGACATACCATACCATTAGACACACTTTACACTAAACTGAGCAAAATGTCCAGACATTAACCTGCATGTTAATGTGTCCATTAGTGTCCATTTGTGACGGTAGTAAAGGTGGAAATAGAAAGCTGTTGGGACATGTGTCCTGCTCAACCCTCTTCACTTTGATCTGCTCCCTAATTCAATAAGACACTCCTTCTGACAACTCCGAAATCCTAGTTCAGAGTTAATCAGAGTTACTTGGCAGTGGTGTTATTATATTATTATTATTATTACTATTAAGATTATGATAATAAAAATAATTGCAAAACAGCACAAAAAATGAAGTATTAAAGGTGTTGTGTGTTGAAAAAAAGTGAAGGAACACTTAATGCAGCTATATTAGTTTTCAAAGAATTCTATAAATCAACTGTGACCTATAGCTTGATGTATCGAGCGTGACTTTTCTTAATGGGAATGTTTGTCTTGAAGGAGTCATGCAGCCGTCTTTCTTTGGATTTGTACACGTCACCTAATGTTCAGCCCCTTTCACCAGTAATTACATGTGCATAAATGGTGCTAATAAAGTAATATTCATAATAATTAGAGCAGAATAAAGAACATTGGAGAAAAATACAAGAAACAGTGAATGTGAAAATTATTTTAATGAAAACAACTGGTTTAAAGCTGAAAGCAACATAAGACATGAAATTGAGGCATTTTTTTGGAAAATAAATTATCCTTAAGATTGATTAATCAATCAAACAACCATTCTATCTTCTTATACAACATTTATCTTTTATAAAGATTACAATAGCTCTGATCTCACAATAATCTGCTGAAAGCAAAATGGGTAAGCAATAACATATTAGGTAAGGGCAGCAATAAAACATTAGGAGAAAATAATTTTATAAAAAGATAAAACAATAAAAAGATATTGTTCAAACAGGCAGCATTTGATTGGAACAGTGAATTGTTTGTTTCACTGGCATCTTTGTGAAATGTTTCCATAAATGTCCTCTGTGTCCCATGTTTCATGCAGTAGTGCACTGCTGTGGGCCACAGACACAGGTTTGATGCTCCTGAAAATGTAACAGCACACTTAAGTGTTTCCATCACAAATCACCCAACAACCTTTTTTCTATTTATTTAGAGAGTGTTCACTCTTCTGCTGTCTCTTGTTCCCTGCTAGTTTCCTCTGAGGGTTCTGCTCCTCTACACAGTGTTATTTTGTTCACACTCTCCCAGCAACAGTACCTCCGGATTTGCCGAAGCTCTCTGCGGAAAGATTTGCGGAAAACATAGTAGACAAATGGGTTGTACACCGTTGAGCCTTTTGCAAAGAGGCAGGGTAGCAAGCTGATAATGGGTGCCACGCTTTCGTTGCCATCAGAGTGAAATATGGTCCAGAGACTGATGAACACATAAGGCGCCCAGGAAACAATAAAGCCGGCACTGATTAGGATGCCCATCTGCAACACACAAGAAAAACTGAAAGGAATATTACCTCTAAAAATGAACATTTGCTTAAAAATTGGCATGTGAGATATACAGAAGATAATTTAATTTATTCATCTGAACAGAATAAAAATAGGTACTGTCAAAACAAAAGACTAAAAAGCTGATAAAAACATCATCCACAAGTAATCCAAACCACTTCAGTGTATCAATGAATGTCTTATGAAGTGAAAAGCTGACTTGTAAAATATGAGTCCTCTGTTCACAGTGTTGCTGTTGTCTGGATGACTTGTGGATTAATATATTTTTTATCAGAGGTTTGGATTCTCATTCTGACGGCACCCATTCCATTGGTGAACAAATAATATAATGCTCCCTCTCTTAAAATTGAGCATGAGTACACTTTCAGCAAATTTTCACTTTTGGATGTACTGTTCCTTTAAAAGTGATTCATGTTGGACATGCTACTGTATACCGCTGTTGTAGTCAGGGGGAAAGGGCACTAATACATTAATTTAGAGTGATGGCTCTACGTGTACCATTTAATAATTAAGGCTTATGAACAACATAGGCTGCACTCAAATATCAGAGCTGGCAGCAAACAAAGATCTTTACAGGCACACAGGTTAAGGGAAAAGATAGCAGGAAAACAAATACCTGATTACAATTTTGCTATTAGCTCCAGGGGGAAAGCCCTGATGATACAGTACACTATTAAGCTTTAGATGCAAGTGCCTTAAAAAAGACAAGGCTATTTCTTGGAAATTATTTACATCCATTAGTGACCTTTAAGGAGTGGATGGAGCTTGACCTTTACCCGCTTTACTCACTTCTACAATCTTGGTACTAAACAACAAACCATGTCATTTTAGATTTTACAATTTTAGATTTGAAACCAAACTGAGCAAAAACAAAAAATGGTGTGACTCATCACCTGACACTGTAGCAGGAAAAACTGTTAAAAGGTTATAATGGAAGTGAGTGGGTACCAAACGCTCCAAAGCTCTGAGAGTAAAACATACATACAGTCTCTGACTGTCCTGAGCTCATTCACAACATCCGACGTGTGATGTATCAACGCACTCATGGATATACAGTATACACATATATACGCAGCCCATGGAAACAGTCACTAATGAGTCACATCTATGCATAAATATCTATGTGCCAGAGCATGTTGACACGTCACGCGCCAGATGTTGTCTTAGATCGTGGTGTAGAAGAGATAAACAATTATATAAATACTGTTCATTATTTTGCACATACCGACTGTTTCATGTCTTAATACGTTAATGTATCTCCACGAGCCACAGGGTTTAATTTGGTTTCGTCTTGTATGTTTTTGGTGCCCATTGACTTCCATTATATGACTGACAGACTGCAATGGATTGAGTTAAAAATCTTAGTTTGTGTTCTACCGAAGAAAGAAACAAAGTCACCTACATCTTGAGTGCCCTGGGGGTAAGCAGATAAAGATCACATTTTTGGGTGAACTGTCCCTCTAAGATTCCCAATATGTGAACGCTCCAGCACATTCTGTGACCCTGCATGTTGTTTAACACTTAAAGGATGTGCTTTCTATTTTCATCCAGCTTTGAAATGTTTTACCTACACTCAGATGTCCCAGGTTATCTTCCAGCAAAAGTCCATCATATAATGCTAAACACTTTTGACTGCCTTGACGTTTCACATTATCAGGTGGACTTTGGTGACAAAGACGAAAGGGGGTCTCGCTCGGTGAGTAATTCAATCTAGAACTCCCACTGTTGGAACCTACCCCACTTTGGTGCATAACACACTTCGTGCTACGGAGATGACTGATACCTTAAATTTGTTTGTACCTTTATTTTCTTGTGTACGGCACATACCAGTGGTCTGAGATTGTGTAAAGCTAGCCAGTCAGATTGGAGCTTGCCTATTTCCAAAAATGTGCAATGTTGGATAACCCTTACCAGGGTGACTTTCCTCTCAACCGCCCCAGAGTTGGGCAGGCTATCATTGATCTGGATAGACTTATAGGCCTTGTGGAGCTTCCAGGCGATGCCAGTGTAGGAGAACAGGATGACCGCACATGGGATCAGGGTGCACAGGATGGCCAAAGCCATAATGAACGAGGATCTATTTAAGGAGTGCTGGTACCCGGCCCAGTCCACAGAACAGGCCAAACCGTAGGGTTCCGGCCCATATCCTCCCCATCCCAGAAGAGGAAACACTGCCCAGAGCAGTGAAAACAGCCAGATCACACCGATCAATATACTAATAGTTTTTCTTTGAAACTTGCTCCCTGGAACAGATAAACAAGAAAAAGTTATTTGATGCCAATCGATGCCAATAATTGAACACTCATTATTTTAGTTTTTAGCAAACATGTAGAGGTCTAGCCATGAAAAGAAAAACAGAGCAAAGAGAAACAAAAAAAAAAGAGTGTTTAAATGGATCCTTCAAATTATAGATGACTTGTCATCATGAGTGTTTATATTCTTCATTGACCTTTTCGTGCGTCATTAAAGATTTGAAGGATACATGATGTTCTTGTATTTTGATAGCAGATAAGTTGTCTATAAGTACACATTAATGACACAATTGAAAATATATAGGAGTCCACATACACCACATAAGGATGTTTCATAAGATGATTGTGAATGATGAATCATAATCTTTTCTCACCTGCTTCTAAAACGGCTATTGTTGGCTAAGTGTGTCTAGTACTGTACTGTAAATGCACAAAAAATTAAATAGCCTATTCAGACAAGAAACTTTTTCTAGAAAGTTTACACAGTTTGCTGTCAATTTTAGTACTAAAATGACTTTATTACAAATTCATATAAATCCATTTAATAATTTCCATTTAGTCAGCAACCGATGGACATAACCGAATCCCCACCTTACAGTTTTTTTGATAATCTATTTAATCACAATACAAAAGAAAAGATTGATTCTAGTTGTAAATAGCTTTAAATCTTTGACTATTTTTATTTCATTCACAACTATAGAAAGCTTTAAGTGCACAAAGATCTTACACAAAAGCTATTGAACATTTTCATTAAAAACAAAAGGATCTTTTGTATCCCAAAACCCATGTTCTTAGATGGAGCAAGAGTTAAATGATTAAATGAATATTTTAATATTTCAAGATGCTTTTAAGTGCAATTTAGGCCTTAATGGAATCAGCATGGTACCTGATTTTGGAGGATTTCCTGTCACCAGATATCTCACTAACCCCATGACGGCCAGGGTCATGATGCTGGCCACGCTGAAGATCATACCCATCAGGCCATAGTACAGACAGGAAGGGTCACCTCCAATCCAGGCATGGTTGAAGGCAGAGGCGATTGAGAGCGGGTACATGCTGAGAGCCATGCCAATGTCAGTCACAGCCAGATTGACCGTGAGGAGCTCAGGAGCTTTGAGAACGCTGTGACGCCAGGCAGCTGTTACAAGGACGGCTGCGTTGCCCAGGATGGAAAGAATGGCTGAAGGGATAAAGAAAAAAAAATCGAATTCCTGATGATTACATTGCGCAAAAAAAAAAGTAACAAAAACGTGTCTTTCATTTATGATTTTAGAGAATTATTTCTTGACCTGTGTAGTGTATGATAATATAACTTAAAGGAACATAAATATATATATTTAAATTTTTTTAGACCTATTTTTAATTTTTTTTTTTTTACCAAACTTAGAACTGAATTAAAATTATTTAGTTTTTTTTATTATTATAGCCTATTATTTTATGCTCGTATACAATTATTGTTAAAATATTAGTAAAGAACAAAACAGCGATTATTTGTAATCATTGTTTTATCTACATACGCTGATGGTAAACATAGTTTATACACGTTTAAACGCAGGGCTTTTCTCGTACAGCGTGCCTGCATGCTGATGTTAAGAGGTACGTACATTACACAGGCCTGTTGAAGGTAAATCATCACAAGGATCATCGGCCAAAATGATGTCCATGGTGCATGTACAATAGGAAATATATTCAATAGTATTATGTTGGTGACTTGTTAGACTTGTAACAAATAAGAACTCCAAATCCAAAGCATTTGATAATGATAGATACTGTATATAGCTGAAGTAGTTCATTTTATAGTTTTAAAGGCAACTTCTTTTAGTTTGACACACAGCGTTGTGGTAATTTCATATAATCGACAGTTTTATGTTTCATCTTGGAATTTCAGAGTTTTGTTTACATTCCATAAAGAGCATCATGAGGTAAAGCCTTTTATTCACTTTTTTCAGCGCCTGCTTTCAGACTTTTTTCAGGTAAAAAGGGCTGCATGAGCTATAATGTCATATATAACAACCCTCATGAATGCTCAAACCTTGCTTACTCTAGGTATGCTGGTTCCAAAAACACATCCAAGAGTAAGTTCTTTCAATGTTCCTGGTTAACATCCAAGACATTCTTAACAGAGCAACGAATCGACAAGTCTCTATGGAAACTGACGCTAAGAAAAAGATACTTGCATACCCTGAAAGTTACCTCCATTTTGTAAGACAAAGTTGATCATGTTCTTAAACATATCTGAGTATGTCAGATATGTCAGGCACATGCAAGGACCCAGGTGTTTGGTACTTTGTCGCTCCACTTTATGCTTAAAGGGTTAGTTCACCCCAAAATAAAAGATTTGCCTTTAGTTACTCGCCCTCATTCCATTACAAATCTTTAAGACCTTTTTAAAGCTATTTTTTAAGAAATTGGAGAGCCATCAGACCCTCCATAGGCAGCAACACAACTAAAATGTTCCCAGGTCCAGAAACATAATCTATGTGACATAAATGACTCAAGTTCAGTTTTGCAAGAATACTTAAAAATAATATAATTTATTCAACCTTTTCTTCTCCCCTGAGTTACGTCTTCCACCATTTTGGAGATAGTATTTGACATTCAGGGAAAAGCATGTGCATGAATGTAATAAGTGTTGTTTACCCTTGGGGAAAGGCATGCATATGCTTTGCGATACTTTCTAAGGCTCTGTCTACGAAAAGCCAGAACTTCCCTTATATGTTTTTTTTTTTATTTTTATTCGGAACTCTTGAACTCTGCTCATAAACAATAAGCGCGGTATACAAGCAAACATGGAGCAATACATTTATGAATCTGTGTTAATGTTAGTCAGTAAAAAAGACAATTGTTTGTTCATGTTTTTATTGCTGTTACATGACGTAGTGGTGTCTGACGAGGGGTGAGACATGGGCTGATGACATCATATATAAATATATGGATTCAATGTCCACACAAAAACATGTAGGCAGCATTGTCAGATATATCAGAATATTCATTTTGGGGTGGTTGAAGATGCTGTTGAAATAATGAATACTTGTATGAGTATCCCAACCTTTGTTTTGACTTGTATTGTTTGTTCAATAAGCAAAACAGATCACATGGCTCAGTTTGGCCAGTCCATTCCTTGCTTTATAGCCTAAACAGTATGTTTGTTTTGTTTTCAGAGCTTTTTTGTTAGCTGAAGGAACCACTGAAATACCAAAAATCTAAATGTCACTAAGCAATCATGATGACTCCTCAACTGAAAAAATATATTCTGCATCATCTGTTCGTCATGAAAATCCACTAAAGATCAATTTAGCAAACCCCGTGTTCAACCGGAGCATGTCATGTCAATCTAGCCAGCAGCAGTAGAAAGCAGGCAAGAGATCGGACTCTTTTGTGCGGTCAATGGTGTTCTTGGAAATATTTTTAAGAAAAACAAGAGTGGGCTTCTGAGAGATGGAATCTGTACAGTAATATTCAATTTGACCTATTTCTTTAAGAAGAATTTCTTTTAAGAAGCTCAACATTCATTAGTTTGAAGCAGGTCTTTTCACATTTAATGTCATGTTACTGGCATTTTAATTACAGTATGTCAACATTTGTTCATGTCAGGTTTATAAATAGATCTATTAATCCAGGCAAGTGACGGTGTTCAAACAGATTCTCAGAAAAGCCTAACGGGTATTCTTTAAAGCTGCTGAATGACAGCAAATGCACTCTGACACAAATATTTCATTTCACTGCTCTTGCATTGATAGTGTAGGGTCAGGCAGGGTCGATATATAGGCAAACAGAGCAACATAGGCAAGGTCCAGGTACATCTGGTGACAGATAGCAGAGATCTGTTATTTAGAAAAAGAATTACAGCATGTTTTTCTGCACTCTGTTTATTCAGACGGTCTCTATTGTGAGGTGTTAAAAATTAATTAAGCCAAAGAAGAGTATTACTTTATATTTAGTTTAATCTCACTCTAATCAGACAAAGCACCTGGCGTGGCATTGCGTCCTTGACAGGAAACCATTAAACTAGTGTTAATTTAGTGTACTGAGCTGTTAAACCGTTTACACCACTGGTTCTAAAGATACAATTTTAAGCACATTTACTTGCGCTCATACAACAGTATATGGGAACTAGACAGAAATGGGGCAAATTTGTCAGGTATTTGTCCGATATAGTGCATTCTTAGAGATTTGCTCACGTGAGATGTCTCTGAAAGCATTATAAGTGATTTCCTTTGTACAGCTCAGTGGAGCACAAAGCACATCAGGTGGGCACTTTCAGGAAAAGCTGGTCTGGTCTGTGCTCTACATGCACTAGCAGTGTCTGAAAGCTGAAAAAAGCTACATTCAACAGGAGCGTTTCTTTCTATTCTCTCTTGCTCTCTCTCTCTCTCTCTATATATATATACTAGCTATATATATGTGTGTGTGTGTGTGTGTGTGTGTGTGTTTATACATTTTTTGTTTCGGTCTCCCGTTGGTTGTGTCTTTTATAAACCCCTGTCCTTTCAGTTCTTGTTTGTCCGGTCTACAGTATGTCGTCATATGTCTCCAGCCGTCTCCTGTGTGAGTAACCCCATGTTTGGATGTTACTAAAAGACCATTTAGTTTTTTCCTTGTCTCCAGCGTTCCTTGCCAACACATGTGTGACAATATCCATAGTGAGCAATTAATATTTCTAGATTCATAGAGGCATACCCTCTTTCAGTGGTGCTATATAGTAAAAAGTTAATTACAACACACTAAACTACTGTAGATAAAACAAATAACATGGAATCAGTGTAAATCCTATTTATGTTGCCCAATTCTTCATCTTTTTGAATAATGTATTATTTGTCAAAGCAACAATATAAAAGAGTGTTCATCTTTAAATTATATAGCTTGTGATTCTGTGACGTACAGCAAGAATAAGAGCTCACTATTAAAATATCTTAAAAGGGACTTTGGCATCTATAGTTTCATGATGAATCCTTAAACATCCATAGAAAAGGATCTTTAGATTGTTAAAACGTTCCTCAAACTAATAAATGGTTTTCTTTGGGGAAGTAAGAATTGTTCTGTCCTGGCATTACTCTGAAAAAATCAGATCAATCTATACTTGAGCCATGCAATGAAAAGATTGAGATAATGACTAAATCACAGGATTGTAATACGACTTTTGAACAATTTATAAAACCATTGTTTAGTCAGCCATGTCACCAGTGTCGACCCTTTCAGAATTTAAAGCTTCCTTCACATCAATTATCGTAGTTCCCAGATGAGAACAAGTGACATTTTACACCATAGTTTCTATGTTGTCGGACTACCTGAACCTGGCAGCGGTCATGTGGTACATCTGTCACGTCTGTCAAATTGTAATTACGTTTTCAGGAGCATGTGAGGGCTTTGGCGTTGATAGTGTTGCTATAGAAATGCATAATTGATTAGAATGTCATTGTCTCGGAATTACGACATGACGTGAATGTAGCATAAGTCTGCATCTAGTTGGTCTGGTTTCTAATGAGTTGCGGCTTGTTTAGCAATCAGATACATTCTAAGATAAAGACATCGTTGTGTAATCATTAATATCACAGGCAGATCTGGAACAAGCTGGTTTTGAGCTCATGTGGTGGTCATTTTAGATGTTCCAAGCTCCTAGCATGTTGTGATGAAATGATGGACAAGGCAATTACTGGTGTGTATCACACTGTGAAATGTGTGCTAAAAATCTCATGTAACATAAAACATATAGATCAAACAAAAATGTATATGTTTTGTGGGAATGTTTCAGTTTCAGTAAATGCATTTATCAAATCTAAAAATATTGAATTCAGAGGGTTGTAAAAAATGGATAACCTTCTGTGTATTTTTCAATAGCAGTATGAAAAAGCAGCACTTACCAACCACCAGCAAGAACGTCCCCGCACCATAATCAACAGCAGGAGACAGTTTAGAGGTGTATCGATCCATTCCAGCTTCTGCGTCTGAATTGACTGCAAATGTCATCCAGAGGTTTTCAATTTCATCTCCGCGTCCCCAGGAAAAACATCCCAGTTCGACATCCTGTAATCATAATCATTGCCACTGCGCACATAATTAATCCCCACCTTTTCATAAAGAATAATCCCTCTTCATACATTGATGATTTACAGTACAGTACTCATTCACCCGTGTGCTGACTTGAGCTTGCACAGGAATCATCAAGAGCCATCCTGTTGATTAGGATTACAACTGTCACTGGTGTGTCAACGTGACAGCCATTAGCGTCAAACTGTCCTTCTCATTTCATAGCTTCTGGAGCTTCAGAAAAATGTGTCAAGATCGATTTCTAGAATGTGTCACTTTTGCAAACAAACAGGAATCTGTCACAATCTGATGTTGCAGAAGACACTGTGCATCAAACTGTAAAAAAATGCACTGTCAAATAACAGTAAAATACAGGCAGGTGTTGTTGGCAGCATTGCACTGTTAATTTACATTCCTCTACTGTGGATTTACAGCTTTCCTTTACAGTATGTTACTGTTATTATATTTGGTAACTCTTTTCATTTGAGTAAAAAAACAACAACAATATTTATACAGTAAGTACTGTGCACTTATTTCATTTGAGTCCACTAAAAATGTATATTTCTTAATACAGGTGCATCTCAAAAAATTTGAATATAGTGAAAAAACGCTTTATTTTTTGTCATTTACTTTAAAAAGTGAAACTTCTATTCTAGATTCATTACATTTCAAAAGTGTTTTTGTTGTAATTTTGATGATTAGAGCTTACAGCTCATGAAAGTTAAAAATCGAGTATCTCAAAATATTATAAAATATATACAAAATATTATAATATTTCCTAAGATCAATCACATGAAACACAATGGACCACCAGCAGATGTCACGTGACCCAAATCATCACTGACTTCACTGAACTTCAAGCAGCTTGAATTCTGTGCCTTCCTCCAGATTCCAGACCTTGATTTCCAAATGAAATGCAATGTTTACTTTTATCTGAAAAGAGGACTTTTTCTCAAGCTTGTGGTCATACCTGTTGCTTGTGAACCTTTTTTTTATGCATTGCATTTGGTTGCTAAAAAAAATAATGTCGGCTGCTGCTTGCCTAAAATGGCAAAATAATATTGTTTTCAACAAAACTTTATGCAATATTTTACTTCCAAGATTAATAATATTAGATATAAAATAGAAACTGTGCAGCCGTCAGCTACAGTATCCAATCAAATAGTGCACTGAAGATCCCCTGAGGAAAAGTTCCATAGGAGAAGAATTTTATAAACTTGTTAAATCATCTAAGCCAACAACATGTATGTTAGACCCTATTCCATCTAAACTATGAAAAGAGCTGCTTCCAAAAGTCATAGATCCTCTTTTGTCTATTATTAACTCATCATTGTCATTAGGATATGTGCCCAAAGCCTTCAAACTGGCTGTTATTAAGCCTCTTGTT
>JAUCMS010000045.1:16510447-16522452 GCA_032357445.1 Enteromius radiatus
ATATATATATATATATATATTTATATATATATATATATATATATATATATATAACATGTAAAGCTAAATATTATTCTTATAATATATATTTAATATTTATGTAATAATTTTCTTTCTGGTAATATTTCAGTAATATATATATATATATATATATATATATATATATATATGTCACGCCTTCTGTCTTTGTTTAGTGTGTCATGGTTTTGTTTTGCTTTTGTTTTCATGTCTTCCTGTTTTTCCTTATTTGGGCTTGTTCCTGTTCTCATTTAGTTGATTAGTTTGTTGTCAGTCTTCAATGTTAATTTGACGTGTGTGCGCCTATGTTTAGCTCTCTGATTAAAATGATGTTTATTTTAACCTGCAACTATCGTCTCTTCGTCTGTCAGTTTTAGATTAGTTATATGTTGGTATTTGATTGAATCCATGATGCCATGTGTCTAAACAAGATGTCCAGGACCTCCAGCAGAAATATCGGCCTACAACATAAATACCTTTTATATAAACATAAATAAATACAATTTATATAATATAAATACATTATATAAATACATTTTAGTTAACTATAATAACAGATAACTAATAATTTGCTTATATTGTTGCCATTCAGCATCGTTGAGAACCACTGCTGGTATAAACCACTGTGGTATAGAATTATTATTTCTATTTATCGCCACATAATTTGATAGAACGGCACCCTACACTTATTGCTGACAGATCTGCTCTGATATCAAGTTTATTTGTCAAGGACCCATTGCTAAAGCAACTCCTTTGAAAGAGCAAGCATCTGATTTTCAGCTATGACCCTTAACCACTATGCCACAGCACACCATGAGCTACAGAATTACAAAAGGACACTTGTAGAACTGTGTATTTTGCTTTTTACAGGTCTTGTTTAACATAGACCTTGTGCAGTAGACTTATTTATTTTAGGTTTAATGTCTTAGATTGTTGTCTCTGGCTTTTAATTGCTCTTCCCAGCAAAGGGTCAATGAGTCAGCTGATCATTTATGTACAGAGAGATTTTATCTGACAACGCCTGAATTCCTGTTCAACATAATTTAACCCAAGCATAAACATAAAGAAACACTATACTGCTCAAAACGTTGAAACACTGCAATCCTTTACAAAGTTACAAATTAAATAACTTTTCATTGAATCTATCTATCTATCTATACTTTTAACTCTTTATGTATCTATCTATCTAAGCTGCATTTATTTGATTTAAAGTACACTGAAATATTTTAAATATTTATATTTTATATAATTTTATGTAAGGCTCAATTTTTGTACAGTTTCATGTAGCATATTATATATATATATATATATATATATATTTTTTTTTTAAATTAATTTTCCCCATGATTAATTTAAGGTTTTCCAGCCTTAGGACATAACGCTGCCCTGCACTTGCTTTTGTTGATTCAGTATTAACTTAAAACCAAACGTTCAGCTCTTTTTGTGGGCGTCCCTCAGAATTAGAGCACTATTTATTACATAAGACAAATGGCTGCTTTGATGTGGCTGAAAGGAACTCCCATGTCTGGCCTGAGCAGGTCAGACAGAAGGTCAGCTCTCCCTCAGGGTCTCCATGACCCTCACAGCTGCCAAAAGCGCACAGGTAAGCAGAGAGGAAGTCCTTACCGACACAACTGTTGGAAGCGTCCATGAACATGTGAGGCCCAGCTGTGTGTGTGTGTTTCCACCTGGACAAAGCTTGCACACACTGTTAAAACTCCCACTCAAACTTCCAGTTCCTGCTTTTAAGGAAATTCCTGGTCTGGTGTTACTTATAACTCTAAAGATTTATTTCATTTTCAGAAAGCAGCGCAGTGGTCTTTGAAAGAGCTGCCATCACACTCAGGTGAGGTATGATTTTTGAGATGAATGAGGTTTCCAAAATAAAATAACTGAGACATCTCTTTTTGCTTTAATTAATTATTATTAATGTAAACTTAGCTAATATAGCTTAGTTGCTCTCCATAAGTTTAGAAACAAGTTCAATATCAGCATAAAGCCATATCAATTCATGACTGATTTTTACTAGAGTGCCTTAAAAAGAAAAACTGTTGAATGTGATATATTCAAAGTTAAGGAAAAGCAATCTAGAAAATAAATTGATAACATGTGTTTCACATTATTTCATCATTATCAAAATGTTGGGCACCACTGTAAGGGCATCATAGTTTCTTCCTTATGTTACCCACAAAATGTATTTTAATTCCTCAAAATTTGGTGAGATTCTATATGATGATTTACAGTACAGCTGGCATCGGCTTACAAGCACCAACCCAAACATCCTAGAGACACTGTTGTAAACATGGGATTTTCCATAGAAGCTCTGAACTAAATCATTCACGTATTGACTCTATTCAAATGTATACTGATGCCAAATGTGTCACTTTCAGATTTCACACGCCACTTGTTCAAGCCCGAAACACAATGCCCTATGTGCATGCCAGACACAAGTCAATTAACTTCTTAGGTTACGCTTCTGCTGCTTTTCTTTCAGCCAGCGTACTTGGAAGCCCTTTGTATAATAGAGTCAAGAAGGTTTATTCTGTTGGGAATTTCATCTGGTTTCAGGGAGTTAATTTTAGCGGTATGTTGGAGTGAGGCTGCATGCAGTATCTTACTTATTACCGAGGGGGCGAAGCCACGCACAGACTCAAAGGCTCCTGGGCATTACAAGGGCAGCCTGCAATCCTCCGAGCGCCACCGTAATCCAGCTGCCATCATCCATTCTCCCGTGGTTTGAGATGAAACGTCCCAGCTGTCATCGGCTCTTTGAGGTTTCATTTTTGTATTTGTTGTTTTTCCCACCTGTTCTCATTTTCCCGATGCGTGTATTGATAATAATTTTACAGCGAAGGATGTTATTTCCAAAAGCATCACTCTGCATCACTGTAACGTTTTGTGGTTACCCCGCTGATTGAAAGTGGCACCCAAAATTACCTTGGCCTGGCTGAGGTCATTACGTATGCCGCCATCATTTAGGGGCATGACTGCGCAGCGAAATCTAACTCGCACAGAAAGTATTGTTTTTGTTTCGGCGTGGGATAATTAGTAAAGCTTTGCAACAAAACCCAGCGTCAGAGGGCTTGATTGAAAGTGTGTTTTATTTTTCCATTTCAAATATGTACAAGAGTTTAGTTTTATACAAGTGTTAAGTAGATGACAGCATGGAGGAACCATTCTAACTGAACAGGAAGTCAGTAAATGGATCATTTCATGCTAGTGCAATGTGAATATTTCAAACCATAACTTTTATGAAGATTTAAAGATTAATGCTTTAAAACGAGACATTTGGATAACTTGTTTTCAAAATTTGGCTTTACAAATTATATCCAAAACAAGTTTTCAAAATGTTTTTTGGTTTTTTTTTATGGTTTAAGGCCGACATAAATGTAAACTTGCAAACCAGATGTGCATATTTCATATGGAATTGATTACCGCAAGTGATAAAAATTCACACCTTATGTACTTTTATTGTTGAATACAGAGGTAGTTGATGCGTAACAGGCCTATGAGCTTTTTAAAATCAGTTTAAATTCTGTATGAAAGCATATATTTTAGATTTTGTTATGTAAGTTTTGCCACCATTTTAGTCTTTCAGTTCATTTTAAATGACCTGTGGTTTGACAAAAAGGGTTTTAATAGTGTAAGCACTCCACAGTCTCTCAATTAAAGAACTGTATTTATAATAATCAGCAACATGCTATTGGAAATGATTTTAGATGAAGTTTAGCATGTCACACAACAGGTCCAATAACTAAAAGTACAGATCCCAAAGTACATTTTTTGTTTAGACGTCTTAAAAAATACAGCTTTTTAAATGACAACAAGTGAGCTGAGGCAATTCTGTAGTCATTTTCTTTCATATAGTGTATACAGTCCAGTAATCATTCTAGGAAATTACTTCATTTGGTTGATTCATGTGTATTACTGCTATTATTGTATTTAGTGTAGTAAGTTTAAACCTGTCTCCCTAATAGTTTCATACATTGAAACAATTCCATTCCCCACATTGTTTTTATTCTAGAAAAACACAGCTTTGATTTGTATATTAGGCCTACATTATAATAAAATGCATTGCCATTGCTAGTTAGCTGCTGTTAAGTAACCTTTTAAAGGTTGCTTGTAGTTTAGTTATTTCAGATATTGAAGCTTGGCAAGATAAGGTTTCAAAGCAGCTTTCCAACACACTCATGCCATTGGGAATAAACTGTGGTTACAAGAAATACCTTTTACACCTAATTTAATTTGGACAAACAATCGTAATTATTTTAGACTAACTGTTTATCACAATTTGTATACAGGTGGTTTTCAGGAGACACACGGTGATCTGCAGGCTCCTCTGAAGAAAGTGTCATTTCTGTCTCACACGGCTTCACCGCGCTCAAGTAGAGAAGACGGGAGCGCTTGTTCTCTGCTAGTGTTGCGTTAAACCAGTGGAGAAAACTTTTCATGCGCTGCTTCTGTTGCTTGAGAGAACTTATAAGCTCTCAGGGACTCACAGAGACCGAAGGTGATTCAAACTAGTTAAAATAACATCGCCACCCTTAATAAGGACTTTTTGTGCTAATATTTTTACTCGGATGGGAAAAAAAAAAGGCTCAGTCAGAGTGCTGATATGTTTTGGTCTCCGTTCAATAATTTATCATTTTTCATTGCACATCTAAATCTTCTGTCTCCAAACGCCACAGATCCCTGCTGGCAATCAGATGGTCATTTATGGCATTGCTAATTTGATTTAAAAATATTTTAACACACTCTGAAAATACAAAACGGCTGCAAATTGACACTAATTTATGGGGAATACTTTATGGTAACGCACGCATGCATATATACAGTGCTAGTCTGATCTGAAAATATTTATGTCCGCTGTACTGTAACAGATTAAATCACAAACCTATTGGATAAATATCAAACAATATTTTAACATCCGGATGGAATTTTCCATGTTTTGGTAGTTTCAAGCTACAAGGTTTGTTTTTCCACCTAATAAAAACCAAATCGCAGTAAAGACACACAAAGGAGCAGCTTTTAAATCACGAGTCCCGACCCGATTCTGCTTGAATTAATGCGGCAATCATATGGAAGCAATCATTATGGACCCCAGTAAGACAAAAAACAGGAGTTAAATGAGGACCATCTTCTCTCTCAAGACCTCTCATTTGTTTGTATTGCTTATTAACTGAAACGCCTCATTTATCAATGTCAGCGTTCGCACAAAATGATAGCTGTCCTCATGTAAATGAGTAAATCTGACGAATGGTTCAGAATTAAGTGGCTGAGTTCTCATGAAATGCGCACACTGTCGGTGGACTGACCCGGTAAACCACCCACGACCAGGTTTTTTTTTTTTTTTCTCGGCATTTGAGGTGGAAAACTGTCTGAGAACGGTGTGAAACGGGACGGAATTGGCACAGGACGGGCCCCGTTCCGCACCGCGTAATGCGGCACAGAGTGGAGGTGGTTAGAACTGACTCTAAGTGAAAGCCGTCGGTTTGTGTTGCTATGTAGTCTAATTACTGTCGGCCTGGACCATCTTTGTGCTAAACAGATTAACAGAACGGTGCTGAGAGAGCCAAACCACGGCTCTCCACAGAAGAGTTCAGAGTCAGTGATGTAATGAGATGACCTGACTATTAAGATAAAGCCCAAAGCATGCAGACATTGAATCATACTGAATAAATTAGTGAAGCGGTTTGTTTAAAAGAAGAGGCCAAACAAATATCTCAAAGCTTTGTATGAGAGGTGGGGGACTTTAATCATGTCATCTTTTGTGTTTCACGGAGAAACATGTAAAGTCGTTCAGGTTGAGAAAAATATGATGCATTTAAAATATGAAATATGATTCTAAATAATAGTGATCCTGCCAACATTGCATTTTTCAGTAGCATTATCAAAAATATTACTTAAAATCAAAACTTATTTGGGTGTTATTTAAATTCACTGATTGGTTCAGTGTAGAATGTTTTACTGTCATACACAAAATAATATATTAATAAAATAATTTAATAAAACAATATTGAATTGCATTGTGCTGCCCCAGTTTGCATATGTTCTGCATAAATTCTGCTCTATAGAGCTTTAGGTCTGATTCATTTTAGTGAATCACTTGTGCCGATATTTTATTTAAATGAACAGTTACAAAATGATGATGCACTGATTTGTTCAATGTAGCGTCTTTGTTTTTTTACAGAGACACTCAAAGAATATTTATGTTTCTTAAAATCATATTTAGTTACATTCTGCTGCCTACCTTAAATTGATGTTCTGTTAATGTACTTTTAATCTACTTTTCATTAATATGTTGCCAGCTAGTGAAAGACTATAAATGATTAATACATTGCAAATATTATACAACATTGTGTCTTAGTCTGGAATCAGATATAAGTTACTTGCTGGCAGATTTACGTTTTTTAACACCTTTTGAAGTAGGAACATAAATTATTGAATATCAACAATTATCCAAGAATTTAAAAATATAACATGTTTAATGGACACTTTTTTGTAATGATTCCAGGATCATGCTCTTAAAACGCCTGCTTTTGATTTTGTACTATATAAATGTATTGCACAAATGCTACGGTTCATGAATATTTAGTTGTTGTTTTTTTTCTCTTACTAAGCAATACATGCTACAGTACGCATGAATGCTGCTTTGTAGCATATGTTGATATCTGTTTAGGCTGACAACCATCCGCAAAACACACACCAAAAATTGACCTCCTTATTTTTTTCTAAATTGTGAACAATAGCATGATTGTGGTCTCCTCCCCTCTGTTACAGAAGGTTAAGACTTTTTCTCCCTGTATTTGTTATTCCCACTAAAGCTAGCAAGCTGCATAAATGGCCTTAGACTCTCCGAACCGGCCCTACAGGGCCAGGAAAAACCCGAAGGAGCCAGACAAATAAAAAGCAAAGAGCTCAGACGCCGCCGCTCGGCTCTGAATCTGGTTCCTGTCAGGGTACATCAAGGGAACACCCGCAACGCAATCTCCAAACTGCTGCCTCCCCGTAACCATACGTGTCTCGCTGACAAGACGACTGAACCATCGCCAGCTCTCCAAAGAGGATGGCTTTTTTTTTTCTTCTTCCACCCCTTTATTTATTCCTTTTCACCCTCCCTCTTTTCTTGGAACTGCCCCATATGGATGCAGATCAATTCTAGATGATCTGATAATTATGTTGTCAGTTCCAATTGCCATGCGATGAAGTGAGAAATCGGACAGAGGGTAAATACTAAAAGGATTTTGAGCTTTCTGTACATGCGTGGGTCCCCTATTAAGGAGCAAAACTCAGAGCTAGCCATTACTTGTTTAAGACCCGTTTCATAAGCTGATATATCAGTATTTAACAGATGACATCTGCTAGAACATTAAATTTCCGTCTTTGATTTTTTTTTTTTGCCGTTTTCTGTTCACTGAATGACACGTCATTAATAACTGTTTTTTAAAAGCTGCGGTTGTAGACTTATAATTGGAGATGCTGGTTTGTGATTTTGACCGCTAACCCATCATATGATTATAGGTTTAATCCAAGGAGGTCTGTGATACCTGGAAAGAGCTATCCGTTAGCGTTCCCATTGACATCTCAATGGCAGTTGCTCAGCTGGTGCAGGACCTCCAAGAACACGCGATTAAAAATCTGCAATCTTCTGCCAGGTTGTTTGAGCTATAAATGAGGTCATTGAGATTTAAAGAACATTGGTGCATAATTGTATTTGAATAAACTTTTAAATTAAGTGCAATACTGTAAGTGTCAAGAAATGCAAAGAATGTGATATTTTTGAAAGGTAAAAACAAATTATTATTATTTTCTTTTTTACAATACTAGCATTTAACATTGTGCCTTTTAAGAACAAAAAAATCAGTGTTTGAAGATTTTATGGATTTATAGAGAGAAAGAGAGTACATAATTACAAATCAAGGTTGTTTGAGACAGAAATGTGCTAACTGAAGTAAAGAATGTAATAATTAAAATTAATTTGACTGTTCTGAATTTAACAGTTTTGTAGTTAAAAAGAGTTTCAGTTCATATTCAGTCCCACTTTATGTCCTTAAATACTATGTACTTGCATTGAATCTTTTGGGACAATGCTCTTTTACATGTTTTTTTTACATTGTACTTATACTATGAAATATTACATTCATAATTACAATGTTTACCCATCCCATATGCTTTAAGCCACCCAAACCACAAAACCTACGCCTAACCTTACCCGTATCCCACCTCGATAGCAGCAAAAGTGTGTAGCAATACAATATAAATACAGAAAGTACAGTGTACTTATATTTTGGTGTAAATGTATAGGCCACCTAATAAACCTAAGACCAAACTAATTTCTAAATGCTTATAAAAGTTGATTTGTTTGAATTTATTTGCCCCATTCAACCTTATTTTGAACCTGTAATATTGTGATTTATGTTTTGCTTGCAGAAATTTCAACTACTTTCATAATTCTGGAGCCAGAAGGTGTAACTAGACCATGCTAACCATCCCAGGTAGAGATCTCACACACGCTGTGTATTTTGTTTAAACGTCTGGTTTGTAACTGTTTAAAACTGCCACAACTGTAAAGTAAATTCACTCCTTAGCTTCAGGGTTTAGAGACTGTCCTTGCAATTAATGTACTCTATGTTCTCTTGGAGGAGTTTGTTGGTATGACGGTAACAAACCAAATCTGTGCTAGAACATGCTGTTCGGTCTGTTGCAGCTGTAGAAATCAGGCAGAGTGGATGTACACAGTAGCCAGTGTGAGTGCACTGGTGTTGGACTGATCTATGGCCTGTGCGCTGGCTGGATTTGTTTAACCCTGAATGTCAACCGGTGCTGTCTGGAGCATGTGTGCAGGTAATACGTACCAGATGACTCGAGTAGTAGCCCAGGCAGACTGAATACAAAGCGAGTGTGGTGAGGAGTTTTTTTTTTTTTACTTGACAGCAGGTCAAATCTCTATTCAGTGAGCCTGAAGCAGCACGAAGCAGACAATGTGAATTGCTGAGAGTTTTTAAAGATATAGTAGGTATTGGAGAATTATAAAACCATAAAACTAAAGCCATGTGACATTTTGGACATGTGACAAGGTAATATCATCATATTTGTAAAAGTACCTTGGAGTACCATGTAAAGACCACTTACAGCTGTAGTATAGATGGTATGCCTGATGATTAGAGAGTCAGACTTCTAACCGAAAGTCCAGGAAGAATAGAATGTGAGGGAAGTGAATGACCAACCTCTCTTACACCCTCAATACTCAACTGAGGTGAGACCCTTAAGCAAGGACCCCTAACTGCTCTCTGGACGCCCCAGCAGTATGGCTGCTGCTGCTCCAGGTGTGTATTCATGGTGTGTGTGTGTGATCAATAATGTGTGTGTGCAATTAAAAACTTGCATAGGTGCTAATAATCACAGGTGTAGTTCACCTTTGTTAACAAAAAATATCTATAGTGAAAAAGGCAAATAAAGGTAATTTAACGGCATTTAACATAAGAAATGAAGGGGTATGAGTACCTTGATAAGGCACTTTACACACACACACACACATATATATATATATATATTTATGTGTGTATATTAATGCAGTCAAAATGATTGAACGATTAGTTTACAAAATATATGTGAGTTCTTTGTATATTTATTATGTATATATAAATACACAATATATGTATTTATTATTTTAAGGTGTCCTTGTACTAACATGTGCATTATACTAAATTATGGATAATTACATGCAAGTAACCCAAGACAAACTCAAATTTTAACCTTATCCATATAAGTACATGTAGTTAATTGTCACGCCCTTGTCTATTGGTGCTTTTCCACTGCGTGGTACGACTCGACTCGGTACGACTCAGTTCGACTCGGTTTGCATTTTCACTGCAGTTTAGTACCGCTTTAGAGTGGGCGGGATTATTTACGTGTCGTTATAGTTGCGCCACCTCTACTGCCGTGACATCATCGTAAACGTGCCACAAACACACAACAATGGAGCATATCGACGGAATGGTGTTCTTCATTCTCGGCATGTGGTTGTTTTTAACAGCAAGATGAAGGAGTGACCAGCAGAGTTTACACGTCACGTTTTGGTAACGGTTCGGCTCGCTTGGAACCTCGGCTGAGGTGGTACTAAAAAAAGGACCAGGTACCAGGTACTGTTCTTAGTGGAAAACCCCCCAAAAGTGAGCTGTACTGAACCGTGCCCTGCCGTACTATGCAGTGGAAAAGTGCCATATGTTATCTGTCACTAGTTTGTTTTGGTTTCGTTTTGTTATTTCCTGTTTGTCCATATATGGTCTAGTTCCAGTTCTAGTATAAATTGATTGATTTAACCCGTCCCACCTGTGCTCCTCAACTGTCCTGAGTTATCCCCCGTGTTTATAAGCCCATTATGTTTAGTCCTGTCTGTCAATCATCAGTGTTATTTTACGTGTGTATGTTTCCGTGTATCTGACCGTCTGGAATTAAAGATTAAGTTTACCCTGCAACGCTGCATCCTCTGCTCGTCATTGCACACGGAGAACACGGAGGATGATCAGCCCTGAGGAAATACTCCATCGCCTCCTCAAAGGGCTTACTCCTAGCTCCTCACAGTATGCCAGTCATGATCCCCGCGGATCCCGTTCAGCCATTTCTGAATCCAGTTCCTGAATCTCAGCCAGGAGTGCCGATCCCGAATCCAGTTACTGAATTACAGCCAGGAGAGCCTATCCCGAATCCAGTCCCAGAGTTTGCGCTACCAGAGCGCCTCCCTAAGTTCACCACCCAGGAGCCACGGCCTATAAGGGAGAAGAAATTTTTTTTGGGGGGGGGGCAACTCCGTCCCGCAACAACCACAACCAGCTTCCGGTCCGCCACAGCCACTATGCTTTGTACGGCCTCCAGGATGCTGACCCGCCCCCCTTCTCTGTCTAGTATGGACGCCACAGCGCGAGGACGCGTCTATCTGAAAGATTAAGTTTACCCTGCAATGCTGCAGCCTCTGCTCGTCCTTGCATACAATTACACTGTAACAACTACCTGAAAAACTATGCACAAGTGCACCTAGGGCAGAAGCAGGCAATGGTCACATCATATGTTGATTTAATGTAGTTAACAGAAGTAAATTGATGAAGAAAAATTATTTGTCATTATTTTGTCATTATTTTTTGACAGCATCCTCATTTTACCTTTATCTATTCATATGCATACAGCAGATAAATATATATATATATATATATATATATATATATATATATACATACAGTACATGCACACATACATACTTAAAATACTACACACACAAGACTTAAAATACTTTTTCTGAAAATTAAACATTATTGGCATCTTTGGCATATTTTTGTGCTGCGCTCAGAAAGGGTGATTATACACTTGGATTGGTGAATAAATGTTTGCCCTCCAAACTGAGAGTGGGTGGGGTGTGCCAACGCACCTTGGTCATCTGTGTATGCCAGCCAGTGTCTGAGCAGACCAACCACAGTCTGGATGGATGAACGACCTGCTGTTAGCAGGATGTGCTAAAGAGGATTGCACTTTCCATTTTGCGTATTCATCCTGAATACAAATAAATAAATCTCAGAATCCAAACATTCAAGGGGCATCTTTGGCAGTCTAGACGACCACCCAGACTGCCACGGGCTTGGGGTTTGAAACCCTCACAAACACCCAAACAAATAACAAACAAGCCCAATGCTGATCCTCATGACGCTTTGAGTCAATGAAATTTGATAGAAATAGTAATGAAGATTGTCTTTAATTTTTTTTTTTTTTTTACTTTAATTTTTGGTTGCCTCTCTCTTGTTGAAGCTGCCCCCTGAAGTATGGTGTTAATTTCAAATGTCATAGCATATCTACATAATATTATTTTATTTTATTTCTGTAGATCCATTCAGTAGTTTTAAATGATGCACTGAATGAAAAATTAAAATAGACTAAAGCACAATGCTGCAACATTAAGTTATTTTATCGTCAAATGCTTGATGTCCAGGGGGGGGGGG
>JAUCMS010000045.1:16522552-16538780 GCA_032357445.1 Enteromius radiatus
ACCCCCCCCCCCCCCCCCACACACACACACACAAATATTGGGCATTTTAAATTTAAACACTCACCTTAAAATACATCAACTTTTTGTTTAAAACTGTTCTGGCTTGTAGACAGTGCTTGATCTGTACATATTTCTCTCCTGATTCAGACGAGATGACCTTTTCACTGGAAAACCAATATTATGGATCGAGGACTCGTATTTTAGCTGGAAGCAAGCATTTGACGATAAAATAACTTAATGTTGCAGCATTGTGCTTCACAAGACATTATTTGATGGACTGTAATTGTGTGGATTTCTTGTGGGTTATTGTTTTTTTTTTTTTTTTTATTAGGTGTTTGGACTCCCATTCTGATGGCACCCATTCACTACAGAGGATCAAGTAATGCTGCATTGTTGATGTAATGCTACATTTCTCCAAATCTGAAACACAATCAGCTACATTTCTAATGGCCTGAGGGTAAGATTTTATTTTATTTTTTTACTTATTCACAAAACAAACATGACAATGATAAGAAAGAAAAGAAAAGAAAACATAAGAATAGATAAGGTAAGATAACAACTTAACTGGTCAGGTAGTGCATATGCAGGATACAAATTCATAAATATTGTAGAGTCACATAGACATGTGCGTGTGTATTAGAATGATAATTGTTGATGATATTGATGATAATTATTGCACAAAATACAAATAAATAAATACAAAATCTGCATTATCCAGACTTAATGGCTTTTGTCATTAACAAGGGTCATTGGCTATGGATGCATCACATCAATTGCATCGATATATTCTAAAATCTGGCCCCATGTTTTGTCAAATACATCAGATTTGTCATTATTGATGTATTTCAGCCTCTCCAATAAACTTACAATATCTCTACCCCACATTTTGAACTTTTCGTGCAAGATTTAGGACACAACCACAATATGTGAGTTGGGGATCCCTCTGCTACTTTACACCTGATGCTGTGCAATGTTACCTTAGAAAAGTATAATCTATATGCAAGGTTTTAAAATGTATTTAATTATGTCTTGCATTAACTAAACAAGTATGTATGTTTAAGTCCTTCTTCCCAACTGTCAATCTCTAAACCTAATTCTATTTCCCAGTCCTGCTTCATTTTAGCTTCAACTACTACATGTTTTAAAAGAATACTATTGAATTGAAATGTGACACAGCTCCCTGATGCAAAGGGCTAAACTTATTAATTTCTTCAAGTACTCTGTGTTCTGTCATCACATTAAAATTTGACATCTGCTTTTTCACAGTATCTAAAAAAATATTATTGCTAAATATTAATGGCAAATGTTTGCTCAAATGAGGCAAATGTCCCAAAGAGTGAGAACATTTTAAGCAGTTTTTCATTTTTGAACACTCTTAACACTTTTGATGACTAAATATAGTTCATCGCAGTACTATTATGCTTAGTCAAAATAATTATTTATAGATACTGCTGAAATCCAAATAACCCTACATTTTAGAATTCAGGTCAGTTAACTGTTTAGCTAATATTTGCATTCAATGGCATACATTTCTTTGTGCTCAGATCTGGTCTGAGTTTCTCGAGAATGCTCCAGATGGTTCTCTTACTGCTTTAGTCCTCCCATGTGAGTTGCATTTTAATATTACCATCAATAAATTTGCAGCCAACAAAAAAGGAATTAAGCTCAGTCAAATGCCTATTGCTATTAGTTCGAAGAGATAGAATACAGCTCTTCCAAGCAGTCCATACAGCTTCAAATAAATCTCCGTGCCATCCTTTCCACTCGGTAAAACCATTTGACTTTACAGGCAAATGTAGCATAAGAGAGAAAGAAAAACCAAGTGGAAAATCCAAGAGGCAGGAAAGTCAAAATTGAAAACAGCAAAGTCTGCAGAGGCATTTTACAACCCAACTACTTGTAATCAAAAAGACTCTTAGCGGTGCATGTTTTACGTGAACATTTAAATGCATTAATCATGTGCAAAGGCACAAGGGACCGCTCTCCATCACCCGCTGTAATTTACTGTGCCGGCCCCCCAAGATGGAGGAGAAAAAGAAAACACAAACTAGGCCCATGGGTTTGATAAAGATGTTAGGTGATGAAAACTGACTTAAAACGATCGCATACGAGAGAGAGTCTGGCCAACTTATGCACCTGGCTCCAAAGGAGCAGCTAAGCAAACTTCCTTTCCCCGTTGTGACGTCTTTTTTCATACACATTTCGGCCTCTAACTGGACAGGACAGCTACAACTGCTCTCGGCTACGTTTGGTCAAACCACCACGACTCCATCAACACACAAGCGCTATTTTTGCTGATCACCGAACTCTGCATAGTGATTCGACGTGCACACCTCTGCGAACACAGAGGCCGTGCACCATCTGTAAAAGTGCTACCAGTTAGCTTGATTTCATTTACGCTGTCAGTTTTGTCTCGTAATGTAATTTGATGGAGACACTGCTTTCTCTGATCCTTGAAAGCATATCGAGGGAATTTATTTTCCTGTAAAAACAATTTCCTCATTGTGTTGGTTCTAATGACTAAAAGACTTGTTAGAAGCACTTCCATAAAGCAAATCTTGACTTCAGCATAATGAGCTGAATTTGTTTCCTCCGAGTTGTTCTACTAAAACAGCAAAGTATCATAATTAGTTTTTCTTATTTGTCATGTTGGTAAAACTACTTTATGTGGCAGGATGCTTATACAATCTGTACATTATGGCTTAGTTCAAATTTTTTAAAGCATTCTGCTTCAAAGCTGTTATATTGATTACATTTTCCCTGACAATAAGCATGATGCATTTACAAGTTCCTACTTACGATTTCCTAAATCCTAATTACCATTTCATACATTCAAGTGATGTTTATCTGGAAATAATTGACTTAATACAATTTCATATATCTCTCTTTGACTTATTGAGAAAGACAGGAAGCTTTTATACACTAAAACATACCAAAGATGTACATATGACAGTGTTTTCTATGTATTTTATCAAATCAAAGTCCCATTTCTCACTTGAAAGCAGGACTTTATGGTGGTGGTAATATATGCTCGACTAATAAATGCAATTTTTCTGACCCACCTTGAGCAAAGTTTAATTGCCAGCTCAGTTTCAAGCTACTTATATACAATTTAAACTACTTATATACATTCTTTCCAGTAATTGTATTTTATTAATTAAAGTATTTATTTAATAAAATAAAAATTTACATTTATCATATTTCTGGTCTGGTTATATTAAATTAAAGCATATATTTAAAAAAAAAGTATATTTAATAATTGCACTTTATAATTATTTGGTCACATTAAATTTTTTTAAAGATCCAATTCACACTATATGACTTTTGCCTTAATAAACACCCAATTTGCTGTTAATTAATTAGTAAGATATTTAACTTTAACTTAATAATGGAATCTAAAATATGCTCACGTAGAATAAGGTATTAACATGAGCTTTAATAAACAGTTAATATGCCAGTAAAATGCGTACTATAGTGATAATTGGTTCTTGAAGGGTTTTTAATTTAAATGAACTTCTTGTATGTACAGTATGCTTATAGCTATCTAATCATTAGCTTTTAATTTGGACCATTTTTTAGCTTCTAGGTGCTATACAGTAACTTAAACAGTATTTTGTGATTCTAGCAAATGTATTGCATTTCACAACATCCCTCAGATCTTCAATAGCAACACTGATAATTGCAGTGTTAGTTCACATTAATCAAAGTGTCAGCTGCAGAGAACCAAAGGCTTTGTTTTGAGAAGGGCCTCCACCTAGCTTCCACCAGAGTGCATCTATTAAGGGGTTAAATAAACACTATTTGCTAATACGGCCTTTATTTCAGCTTGAGTGGAAGGAAACGGAGTCACTGAGTGTTTGCAATGCAGGTATGGAAGCAATCTCTTGAAAAAACGCAAACATTGTGGACTGTCCGCAGTGTTTGTGTGTGTGTGTCTCTGTGAAAAAGACAGATAGAGGGAGAGTTGATCACTGAAAAGCTACTGCAGATGCTGCTGTGCACACTGTCAGGTTGAGGGCTGGGGATGATTGCCACATCTGGAGTGAATTTATGCTATAATTCGCCGTATTACTGGCGCAGTCAACATATAAGTAGCATGACCACGTTTACAGTCCAGTCGGTAAGCCTGCGAGTGCCCTCTGCCCTGCGCTAATTTATACTTGTACAGGGCGGAGAGCACAGAATTTATTATAGTCTCTACAGTACTTAAGTGTATTACACAGAAACATGCCATATTTCACCTCTGAATAAACAGAAAACCTATTTTACATAAAGTGGAGTCTATTTCCTTCAAAAAAAATCACATGTAATGTGATGTTTTAATCTGAGGTTTGTTTGTTTTTCTTTATTCTGGAATTTTGTAAAAAAAAAATTATAAATGAAAATAAAATAATAAGAAATAATTTCTGATTATTCTTTATGGAAGTTTCTTTCAGGTTTAAAACAACAACAGCAAAACTTTATTTCACAATTCAGACTTTTTTTCTTGCAACTCTGAGTTTATCTTACAGGGATAAATCTTGGGAAAAAGTATAAATAAAAATATATTTTATTAATTTTATTTTATTCTTATTAATTTTTTTTTTTTTTTTTACTTAATACAGTGATTTTTTTTTTATTATTAATACAGAAAAATCTGTATCAGCAAATGTAATACTGTTACCATTAATATACTGTATGCTTTTACATTTAGGAGAATATTTTTCATATTAGATTGATGAGCATTTGAGAGGAAAAGTTACTTTAATTGTCCTAAAAAAAAAACTAAAATATTAAAAATTATTCAGAATTTTCGGGATGAAACATGACACTATACTATAGGCTAAATTAAGTAATCTGACAGATACTTTTATCCTACAGAAAAGTGTAATTCTGTCACTAATGGTGGCATATTTCCAGACACACACTGAATGTAATCGAGTCTGATTGGTTTTCTTTGGCGCTGTATTTGTTTTGACTGATGAGATTCATTGTGGTTGAACTCCATGTTCATTATTATCTGATATCTATTTTTTATCTCTTAATTGTTTTTGATACACATGCTTTTATCACATTGTGTGGTTACAGGAAGAAAAATAGACGATTTGAAAGCCAATCGTTCAGCTCCACACATTGTTTGTGTGTTTGTTTATAAAATATTTTGGCTGATTATGCTTTCAGTCATGAATACAAGCGTATCGCCCTCAACTATGTAACACATTTTAACATCTTCATACCTTTCCGCAGATTTCCCTTCTACAAAACGCAACTATTCCAGCAGATTCCGTCTGGGCCTGCAGATCTCCAAGTCTGGTTATACTGCTAACCAAAGACCGCTGTATCATCTGATCCATTTCATCCTCATAACAAACAAAAAAGAGGCCCGTCTACGCCTGAAGTTCTTTGATGAGATGCTGTTATGTCTGGATGATGAGGTAATAATGAGGGTCTAATGCTGTTGATATATTAACACAAGTTCATTCCTGCACGCGGTGACTTGATTCTGCTGATATTCAAAGCAGCCGATGTTGTGACGTGGTTGGAAAGCTGGCTGAGCCAATCTTTGCTATAGATTATTTTCCCTTCCACAGTAACTGATGTGCAATCAAGATGAAATTTGCAGTCTATTATTATTATTATTATTATTATTATTATTGTTTACTGTGAATAATTATATGTTGTGTCAACCACACATGCTGCTAATGACCCTTTTTGGCATCTCTCAGAATGTTATTTGTATTAAAATGTAATATCAGGTGATGTTCTGATGCATCAGACATCAGGAATGTTGACAAAGCCCATGGGCTAATTTGACAGACTAATTTGCCGCAGAAAAAAAACACATACTCAGACATAAAAGGTTGGAAGAGTTTCATTCAGCAGATCAGGAAAAGGTCTCGACATGCCCAGATGTGATTCTGTGAGGAGCAGGGAAAAACAGTTACCTGTGTAAAAAAAAAAAAAGTTGACTACAGTAAAATTTTGCTAAATTTAACATTTTCTTTATTCGGAGCAAAATGCTAAATTGCCCAGCAGTGGAAGCTTGTCATTACATTTTTGTTTTATCCCACACACGTTTTTGTACTTCCTGTAAAAGTGTTTGGCACAGACAGTCTTCATATTTTTACCATTTTATTTTATTTTTAAATATGATATTAACATTTAATTTTAATGAAAATACAGAGAAAGTAGCTTACATGAAAGTTTTCTTGCCGTATGTGTAAAAAATGACAGGAAAATACATTTATTTCACTTTGTTGCATTTATGTTGTTTAGTTCATGTTTATTGCTTTGGTGTTGCGTGCCTGATTTATTTATTTGACGGACTATGCATAAACATATCGGTAATTAGTATTTATTAATTGGACGTTAAAAGGCCTAATCCATAATGTGTTGCTGTTTAGATTAGTATGGTTGTAATAAATTTTTTTTTTGGTACATACTGTAGTAAAGCAGATTTTAAAAGACGTGTGTATTTTGGTAGATTTAGTTTGATAAAAATTGATTAAATGAAGCTTGTGAACTATATAAAAAATGCACCAAAAATCCCAACACAGTCTCACGAGCAATTCGTACATATTCATACGACCTCACTCGTACGATTTGTCTTAAACCACGTGATGGGTAGGTTTAGGGGTGGGGTTATGTTTAGGTCATTCGTACAAATTCATACGAATTGGCATCTCGTAAAATACTTACGATTTAGAGTAAATCGTATGAATTCGTACGAGTGAGGTTGTACAAATTCGTACAAAATAGCCACCTCGTAAAATATGTACGAATTGCCGTGAGATCATGGTTGAAAATACATATTTTACACTGAATATCTAATAACCAAAATTGCTATTATTTAAATGATAATTTCATGTATTTATTTAGTTATTTTGGATGAATAGATCTAAGCAGGTGGTGAGACCACTGACATGGAAGTGGCTTGTGAAATGACTTAATTGTCCAGTTTAATTGATGTTATGTCCAAAAGTGTTTCCAGACACAGGCATGGATTTGATTGTGTAACAATTATTTTTCCAGTATTCTTTAAATAGAAATTGTTTGTCAACTAGCTAGCAGGTGATGAATTGTTTCCTAACAAACTGAAGATGCAAAAAACCACATTTAAAGACACTCATATAGGGTTTAATTAGAGACCTTCAAAATAAAGGCAAAAAGAACCAAAATGTCATTAAATGGCGGTTCCTTAGTGCGCAACATTTAACAACCATTCTTAAAAAGACAAAAGAAATTTAATGTGAATATATGCACAAATCAGCCAGGATGTGAACCAGCCACCAAAGCAGAACTTTAAAGTCTTTTTCTTGCTTTGCATGTTTTGTCGCCTACATCTGACTAACTTTACTGTAAAAGTGCATTGTTCTGTCTTTTTTTCCGCATTGTAAAAGCAACATAACACATCCAGCAAACTTGTAAAAGCCTTTTAACTTGCTGTAAATAAGAGAAAAAGGAAGAGTTAATTGGGAATGTTTTTTGGGTTTTTTTCGACCTTTTAATGCATGTTAAGATCTAAGACATTCTTTACGCTTCACAAAATGCAATATGCATTGAGAAAAACAATGCACATCTCTCAGGGACGAAAGAAAGAGTAAATATAACCAGACAAATATAACCTGAGCCAAATTTAAAATCCATGCAGGAATTTGAATTAAGAGTAATAAAATAAGGCAGGCAGCCGGAAAAGCACGCAAGTCTACGTTTGTTATCCTTACGAGTAGCTTTCTCTCTCTCTCTCTCTCTCTCTCTCAAAGTAGCTTCTTGGTTAAGGAAATACCCACACACAGGTGTGGAAATTAACCATGCATGCCACCCACACGCTGTCCAGCAGTCGGATCCATGCTTTGGTGTGTTATGGCGGCAGCATGGTCATGTTTATCCTCCGTGTCTGGTCTTTTCCAGAGAGTTTTTTTCCTCTCCACTCAGAACGCTCTTAATAATCAAACACTTCAGACCATTTTACAGAGTCAAGCATTACGAGATTTGTCTTTCAGGACTCAGGAGAGACCCAATATGAGCCAATTAAGATAAACACAGAAGTGGTGACTGTGCAGAAATGCTGGAAAAACGTAGAAACGGTCTGACTCACTTCTCTTCACTGTGAAGTGAAGCGTTACAGGAAAATGAGCATCAAAATATACATTGCCGCCTTTGAAACGAACACTAGGCCGTTCTAGGGCTACATAACTCAGCTGGTGGTCATGTTCAAACCAATACGGGTGTGTGTGGAACAACTGAACATGCTGTAAATCTGAGTATGTGTTCCGCAACTCCAAACATCGTCAGCTAAAACTGGATTCAGTTTACACGTGTTTCCATATGAGCGAGAATGTTCTTGGGAACATTCTGTGGTTCTTTACGGCATCAGTACAGAACCCTATTGTTATCATCAGCAATCATTTTTGATTTTGGGTCAGGCTTAGCTATAACGCTCTTTAGAGATCAAAAACATATTGATGTTAATAGGTTTTTCAGACCATTATATTGGTTTATTTAAAACATTTATGTGGAACTTAAGACTTTCAGAACCCTTTTTTAATCTAATTGGAAGCTTTTTTTGGAACATGTAAAAGTATGCTGTCTTACTACACAATGATGATTATGAATGAATGATCAAGCATGTAAACAAAACAACAAATACATATAAATAAATGTAAATAAATGAATATTCAAATAAATATATATGGGAATAAACACATTTAAAAATAATAGAATGCATAAACAAGTGACAAAAAACATAACATTTTAAAAAAATACAAAATGTAACAAAATTATTTTATCAAGTGTATTCATTCACTCACTCACTTACTGCAGGTTCGATCCTTCATAGGCCTCACCAGCTGTTTCTGATTTACTAGAAAAAGATTCATTTTTACTTTCTATTACGCATAATTTCTTCTGATGAATATTTTAGAGCTTTTCCATAGATAGAAATGTATATTTATTATATAAATGTCAATAGAAAAGAGAACCCTAGTTCTTTAAAAAAAAAAAAATAATAATAATAATAATAATAATAATAATAAAACAGTTGTAAGGTAGGTGAATAAAAATGAGAAATAGGTAGAATTCTAGTGGGTTTAGCGTATTTCAATTTTCAATTATTTTATATGAATTATCTTGAAGGTTTACTTGAGCCTCCTAGGGGGCCCTGGACCCCTGGTTGAGAACCACTGAATTAGAAATCCTTAAACTGAATGTAGAAGCCATATTTATTATTTTGATACAGTTTTAACTTTCCAGTAGAACAATCTTAAATTTTGCACAGAACCCTTAAATGAAAATTCTGTCTTAATTTAGTCACCCTCGTGTCATTCTTTACTACTTTTTTCAGTGAAACAATAAATAGGTATCTTAAAAAGTGTTTTTCTTTTTTGTGTTCCACAGGGGAAAAAAGAACGTTTGGAATGACACAAGGGTACAGTATGTAAATGATGACATTTCATCGTAGGGCGAAGTGTCCCTTTAAGATGAGTAAATCCACACATTGTTGCATGTCTATGAAGCTGAATATACAGAGGATCTCCATATGTTATGGCCTCTGGCTGTTCACACATCTCGTTGGGCGTTCGACATTGAGTGCATATGGTGTTCTGAGACTGTTTCTTTTGATGCTGCACATACACAAACCCTCCCACTCTGGTTTCCAGATCAAACTGTGAACGCTGGATGTGTCATGCCACACTGCTCAGCAACAGAGATGTTTTGGAAATATTTGTTTGCTGAGGGATTTTATCGATAGATGATGCAGTTGTTCGTTAAAACGCACACTGTAATTTTAATCAAGGCATCAAGATCAATGTTGTATCTGGAGCGTAGAGGTCCAAGGGGCTGAGACGCCAGTGAAAAACACTTGTAAGCTATAATTTGTGTTCGTCAAGCATGTTAATCATAGGCCAAGACTGCTGTTTACCTTGTGCCTTCAATGCACGATACTGCAGAATGACTTTGTATCAATAAATGGTGTTGTTTGGCCGATTTTTGTAGTAGCTAGTGAGTGGTAAGCCTCACAGAGTTCTGGAGACTTTGCCAGTGTTTTGTCTATGGAGGAAAGCCCCGTAATTCATAACAGTTTTGCGAATTTCTCCATTTGTTAGTTTGTGTGGCTTTTGATCTGGCACAGCTATGCACAAACAGGCCTTGACTACAATCATTCGTTTGTCTTGCAGTGAAACACAAGAAGCCGAGAACAGCACAGAAAATGCAAAGCCCTGTTTATAGTCTGTACTGTATTTATGAGAGCAGGCTGATGACATTGATTTGATTTAAAAGGCAGACCACCTAAGGAATTATGGGAAATAAATGAAATATTTTAAGAAACAGGGTAACATACACATTTACCATATATATATTTGTGTGTGTGTGTGTGTGTTTGCACATTAAATTTTTTCATTATTGATTATGATTATTGTGTGAATAATAATTGTATGTCAATTTGAAATTTTATTACTGAATATTTTATGCAGCTGTACTCAAAAGTTAATATTTTAGTGTATATTATATATTATGTATTGTTATCATTAAGATGATATTGAATTAGTCTCTATATTATGTTTTTATTTGATTTTAGGTTCAAGTAATTTTGTAATTTTTTTCATTTTGTGTAGTCTGTGTGTGTATGTATGCATGTATATGGATGTATATATATATTATATATATATATATATATCAAATGAGAAATGTTTTCATGGCAACCAGCTAAAATTAAAAGTATTTGATTCTATTTTGATTACATTTTATTTCAAGTAACTAAAATGGTTGCTATTATGATTTTAGTTTTATTACACTATAATAACCCTGCAGCTCACATAATTAATTAATTACCTATGCATTTTTGCAATGCTTTGTTTATACCGACCTGATATAAAATATACATTTTATTGATTTTAAGACCCCTTCATGCAGAGATAATAAATGCGGTGGAAGTTTTGTTGAGTAGAAAATCACTTATTGCTCTGCTATGGTTATTGTAAAGAGTTCCTCAGCCATCATAATCAGACAAAAGCTTGCGGTCTCCAGGGATCTCCATCCAGTGCTCTTCGTAATTATTGTCCGGATTGCATGCAGTCTAAACTGTAACCAACAGAAAAAAAAAATTGCATGTGAATCATCTGAAGTAGAGTATTGTATGCCTGCCCTATATTACTTACAAATCACTGGCTGCCTGCTGCATCGCCGTTCTACATCTTCTGGTGATTTATCGGTTCAAACGTCAGCTATCTATTGAAAACATGTGTCTCATATTAAAGTCTTCCCCTCCACTTCAAATAAATCAAGCATACTTGACACTCAAGTTTATTGAAGCCATATTACTCAGAGCCAAGCAGAGACGGCTGCCTCTTAAACATTTACATATTTGGGATGACAGAGTTTTTAGAAATACAAAATTATACACATTTAAATTAGTTCCATGAAGCCAGATAGATTCGGTTGCAATTAAAGTGACACTGATCAGGAGTGCAGCCACAGTACGAACAAGACGCCGAGCAGTTGGCTGATGCTGTATTTCCACTGACTTGACAGAAACGAGCACAACAAACAAAGCGGAACTGCCAAACGGACCCGCAACGACAACGGCTCTTTGAACCACTGCGCTTTCGCTTCGCATTATTATTAATGGACTAATGCGATTATGGGGCTTTCAGCGTATGAACGCTTCACCTCATTAAAAAGCTTCCTGTGCGAATGTCTATAGTCCAAATCAAAGCATGTCATCAACTTATGTTCATTTGTTATTTTCACCCCATTCCAAATTCAGACAACCCGAAGACATGAATTCAATAAGCTACATTCACTGCAGACATTTTGCTCTTGCATGCTTTTCTGTTTCATTTGCACAGTAGTTATTGGTTTTGTAACGTTCAACCAGACAGTTGATTTCTATGAGTGCCAAGTTTCCCGGTAATAAAAACCACTCAGCTCTCTAAAACTGTATTGCATTGGTTAATATGTTTATTATGTAAGATAAAATCAGACAATCAAAAGCGTCTTGTAAGCATGTAAATAAGATACAACACTGATCCCCGTAATGGCGACTTTCAAGTAAAAAAAGTGTACTGTTATTTTAATTTTAAGCTCAATCATAATTTTTAGCGTGTAAATAAGATACAACACCGACCACCACAGTGGCGAATTCCAAGTAAAAAAAAAGTATACTGTTATTATTTACATTTTGCTATGTTTAATATTTTCTGTTCATGTAGTTTTTTTTTTTTTTGGAATTAGTGTAGTTTTATTTTGCTTAATATTTAAATTTTTATTTTGTATGTTTTTGTGTTTGTTTTGTACTTTTTAGTATTTATTTTAGTATTAGTATTTATTATTTAGTATTTTAGTTTTCTTCTTGTTCTGGAGTTTTTAATATGAAATATTTATTTTAGAATTTTTGTTATTTAATTTTATTTTATTTTATGTGTTATGGAAGAAAATGTCCGAGCATTTCCAGTAAAATACTGCATGCAATAATTTATTAATTTTCCCCTAGAATTCCTTAATTTAATATGATTGATATAAGCTGAAACAGCCTGAAAATAGTAATCTTGGCTAGTATTAGTGGCCTTTTGAAGTTTCTCTTGTTTGGTACCATTCCATTAAATATTTTGAAGGCTGTCAGTTAACGCTGAAATACCATAGATACACTCTGTCCAGATAAATAAACACAGATAGCTCCTAGTGGCGGACGTCAACGGGTTATTTTGTTCGCTTCGCCGGCCTGCTCCAGTTATATAGAAATACTGCTTATTTTGCTATGTTTCAGAATATCAAACTCATGTCTGTTAATATTAAAAACAGACATCAGCACTGCACGGCATGCTGTTTTTCTTTGGCACGGCCTGCGAATGTGGAGAAAAAACAGCAAAAGATGTATTTAAAATTCCTTTTGAAAATATAAACGGCTTGATTTATATTTTGCACTGGACTTGTTGAAGTTCAAGAAACCTTGGATGTGAGCTGGAGAGATAACCCAACTCTTGAGTAAAGCCCACCCCAAAATAGAATGGTACATTCCAAACCAATATAACAGTGGCAATACACCATCACACGACCACAGTAAATGGTAAAATTATTGTGCGTCCATTCTAAGGCACGCCTAAAAAAGCCCACTGTGTCCACACGCACTACCGCAAGCATCAGATAGCATTTAAAAAAAATCCCTCTTCCTAATGTATGACTAAACATGCATGGCCAGTTCCAACAGGACAGTGTGTACCATCTGAGTTTACTCTGTCACAACGCAACAGAGCTGCCATCCCTTCAATAACAGGATATGGTCACGGTTTGCAATGCATGAAATGCACTTAAATGGCATTTGAATGTTTTTCTGCCCACTTCCAATGGCATTTTGGAATTTGAACTTCGTTTACTGTTCAGCCAAGCAAGCTATGCTAGTCCATTCAGCAGAACTCAAATGTGATTAAAAAAAGGAAGAGGTTCTTATTACAAGCGATGAGAAACTCAATTAATACCGCCATTAGATTACTTCCAAGCAAGAGGAAAGGACCGACCTCAATAGGTCATGGTTTAATGCTGTTAATCATCTGCTCTATAGAACGGCCTTGATCTGCATACTTCTGGTGAGGTTCTTGGGAGTGTCTAACCCACAGCAAAACCAGAAATATATCTGCACCACAGTTGGTCTTCGAACCACCCACTTAAAACTTCCTCTAAGGACAAAGAACCCAAATGACATTCGCAAACCAAGCAGAAACACACACACATTTTGTGCCAGTGTTTTGATTCTTTTTTGTTCTGTTTGTTTGTTTTTGTCTTTTAACCAGCATTGGCTAAGTATCTTAGCATTATTTAAAAAAAAAAAATTAAATTAAATAAAACTGGGTCATGTCTTTGTAAATATGAACAAGCAAGGCTATGATTATGAGAGCTGTTATTTTTATTCTTTATTTTCAGACTGATTTTTCTTTTCTGCTGACCATTGAGGAGTGTCTTTTTTATCCAAAAGTTAACACTATCTGTCTATCTATCGATGTGTGTGTGTGTGTGTGTATATATAAAACTTGCTAAGTTAAAAAAAATACTTATGTCTATATACATATACAAAGATATTTGGCTTCAGTGTAGTTCATGGATAAATGAATTTTTCCAGTGAATATTCCCTTTCACTCAGGAAAGTTAAAAGTTAAATATATTGTAAATGCTGTTTTATGTTGTTTTCAAAACCTAATTTAAACAACTGTCAAAGTCTTTTAACCTGGTTTACACTTTTGGCAGACGGAGATGGCACTGCCTTTATGGCTAACAGTGTGGCCAACACTCACAAAACAAACAAGAACTCCAGACTGTTTTTGTTACAGTTACCCCTGATCTGGCTGCCATAGTACAATCTTTTGTATTTACATAAATAATGTATACATGAATATGAATATTATATATGTAATGTGCATGTAAGTGTGTGTGTGTGTGTGTGTATATATATATATATATATATATATATATATATATGCATGTCTGTGTGTAATTGTGTGTTTAATTTTTCCTTAAAAACTACATATAGGCTAGTTTATTCCTGTGATGCAAATAAACATGTATTAGTATTATTGTTAAAGACAGTTGCTAAATATTTTTGTGGAAACTGTGGTATATTTTTCAGTTGTCTTTGATGATTTAAAGTTTGAAACAATTTAAAAGCCCTTACTCTTACTTTTGGCCAATTTAGTGTATCCTTGCTGAATAAAAACTTGTCCTTGGCAAAAAAAATGACTAAAAAACCTAAAACACTCGATAAAAAAATGGCGCAGAGTAACAAAGTAACAGATTGAAATTTTGAAGTAAAGACTGTAGTTGTATTTTCTTGTAAAAACTCTTCAATCTCTAAACTTTGAAAAAAAAAATAATAATAAGGTAACAATTTATTCACTAATTTTGCAATCAGATATTATATAAAGAACAATCTGTTCTAAACATAACTTTTTTTCTTGTCAGTGTTAACCTAGTTAGCAGATATGCGTTCTTGTTTACAGCACTGCCATCTCTAAAATGTCCTCTCTACTCCACCGCACAAATGGTATAATAAAATATGCTGCCCATACACAGTTTAATATGCGAAAACAACTTTTTGGATAATTCTGCTCAAGCCTAACAGTTGTATCTCTTTCTGTAGGAGAAGCAGAACACTATTGAGCATGTGTACAGTGCGTGTCATCAGTCAGCTTATTTCTGATTGGAGTAATTGAGTGTATTTCATTCACACCAGTCTCCCCAGCACCCATTATTGAGTCAAGCGAGCGGTAAGCCAGCAGTCTGTGTACTCATAAAACAAAGCTGCAGTAGATTTATTTCACAGACATGATTAACTGCACAGGAAAACTGTGACTAAATGTTGAAATGAGCATTTTCGAGACTCTGAAGTGAAGAATTGGGCCGTAGAGTATAATCGTCACTGTATTTCATAGTACAAACGTGTTCCATTCAGCAATTCTTCATTAGACTAATGCCAACATTAATTACACTGTCTGTATTTAACTTGAGTAATATACTATTAGTCTGTGCTGTTAAACTCACATTCGTAAATCACGGCCAATGATGGCGAGGCCTCGGTCAGCTGGTGAGACCATCTTTGAGATACGGTCTGAAGCTGTGTAGATGATGCACCAAAAGTCGCTCCTCTGGTCGCCTGCTCCTGATTATTCAGATTTGCCAATGACTTTGTGGGTTTACCAAGATATCAGCATCTCTCATCAGCTCTCTGACTACAGCATTCAAACCATATGTGAGGTGAAGATGTAGACAGGGTGTCACTGACTGAAGATATAAGTATAAGTGTTTCTTTTATTAATAGAAAGTTCAAAACAAAACAACAAAAAAAAAGTATAACTAGTAGTCAAACAATTAATCATGATTAATCACATCTATAATTTTTTTTGTGCACATAATGTATGTATACAGTATGTATTCTGTATAAGTATGTATATATAAATACACACACATACAGTATATATTTTGAAAATGTTTAAATGTATTTATATGTATACATATATTTTATATTGTATACATTTATATTTTAATTTTATGTATTTTTTATATTTACATTTACAATTTACATATAAATATATTTGAGATATATATATATATATATACAACATTTTTCTTAAATGTATAAATGCATGTGTATTTATACACAGTAAAATCCCCAGTGTTAAATTAATACTCCCAAGTGTCTATATGTGTCCACACTATAGAGTGTTAAAAGTAACACTGAAGCAGTGTTAAAGTTAATGAGATG
>JAUCMS010000045.1:16545572-16556385 GCA_032357445.1 Enteromius radiatus
AACGCATATATTATGTAAAGAAAAACTTTTATTTTGGATGCGATTAATCGCGATTAATCATTGCCCAGCACTAATGTATATATGCCTTCTGTGGACAAGTAAAGCCATTCATAAATCACGAAGAAGGAAAACAGATGGATGTACATGTACATAGGTAGCTCTTAATTCCCTCCAACAAGTAATTAGACTTGCAAAGGAAAGTTTGGAAATCATCTGAAGTTCCCCAGAGACGCTGGCGTTTTGAACTGCTGTGTAGGTAGACTCATGTTTATCCTGGATAGGATTCTTGATTAAAATGGCAGAGAATAAGAAATTGCCTGTTTGCAGTGGTTAAGCCACCAAACTAAAATATCTTCTTTAGCAAAATAATGCCGTTTCTTGACTTTTTTTTTTTTTTACTCTTTCGTTCAACAATTTTGATTTAATTTCAGCTGTAGGAGTTATTTTTAATGCATGTTGTACTTGTAAGAGTGCCATTCGATATTAAACATCCCCTCTGCCCACCCAACCCCCCCCCCATCCTACGCTGAGGGCGATTTTTATTTTCCTTCCAAGCTGCAACTCAAAAAACAGTCGAGCAGACACCACAAGAAAGGCCCTCTAGGTCACTGGAAGATGTAGACTCACCATTGGACGGCAAAAGAAAAATATCTACTTTCATTCAAATTATACCTTACAGACCATACCGAACAATTCACATCAAATATAAACATCCTTTTGGAAATATTACTTCACATATTGAGTTTCTCTCTCTTTGGATGTGCCATGGACTTTCTAGAGGGCGAACAGTACTTCACGAGTCCCTCTCTTCTGCAATACGGCGGATCGTAGATCCCCACCCTTAACGATGCTCAATATTTGTATTTGTAGCTACTGCCAACAGGAACTGCTTGCAAGTGGTGTTTGTTTCCTATAAAAGCATGTTAATTCAGAGGCGGCCACAGTGTAAACTAGCCTGGCGTTTTACAGATGTAGCCTGTTAAACTAAATCACTGTACCTGCCTGTTCCTTTCGTATGGCTACGGGCAGGATATCAAGCCAAGTCTTAATGTGTGTGTGTGTATATATATGATCTGTGTTATTGCAAATTTATTTTTAACATTTTGAAAACATTCTGCCTGCCAAATTGATACTTCATTATGTGGTATTCATTTGCAGATATTTAAATATTATATCTAAAATTAACTGCCTTGAATGACTTGGTGGGGGAACCGTTTGGGGCAAAAAATGTAATAAAATTACAAGTCGAATATTGATTCACACATTTATTGTACAATGGGGGTAACTGTAATTAATTAATTTTTTCTGAAAGACATTAATACTATCATTCATACTGTTATTTAGCAATAATTGTAAATCAAAAGATTCCTATTTCAAGTTATTTCAAGTTTCAGCTTTCAGTTTATGAAAAGATCCTGATTTTTAAAACAAAGTATAATGATTTCCACAAATATTAAATAGCATTAATGTTTTCAGCATTAATATTTATTTTTTTAAGCAGCAACATGTTAGAATGATTGATAGATCATGTGACACTAAAGACTAGAGTAATGAAAAAAATGCTACTAAGTTTAAAATTTAAAGCATTAAAGATATTTTGCAATATTACAGTTTGTACAGTATTTTTAATCAAATAAATCAGCTTTAATAAGCATACAAAATAATCATCTTACACACCCCCAACTTTTGAACTGTAGTCTGTCTGATTTTTTTTTTTCATGAACATTTAATGACATCAGGTGACAATAATAAGAGTTGTTGTATTACCATAAAGTAGCACACCGTTATATTTAGATGCGTTCAGTTATGAGACAAGGCTAATATGTAAATTAGTGCAATAGTTATGTGGGTGTGAAGAGAGAGAGAAAATATTTACACAAGAATTGGTAATGAGCATTGAGCCGCTGGGTGAATGTCTTTCACTCTCAGAAGCATTTCAGTTGAAAGTCATTTAAGGTATATTGTGGTAACATAGATGCCCCCCTCCCCAACATGTCCATATGTCACATTTTATACAAGCACAATACCTTGTTTATAAGCTTAACTTTACCTTGCCAAGCTACAAGCTTAAACTGCAGTTAATACCTTTTCACAGTAGTTTGCTGCATCCGTATACATATATTGAATTAAACCGGAACTAGAAATGACCTAATTATTTTATTTCAAAAGTTAAAATGCAGGGAATCTTTTTAAACTGCTTCATTGAGCTGCATGCCCAAAACAGTGTGACGCATAAACCAGCCACATCTAATTTTGTCACGTTACACCACTATGTGTTAGCGGAAAAACTACAATGTTTTGAACAAACTGAGCTGTTGTTATGCTGCGAGTTTAGCTGCCCACACTGTTACTGTACACTGCAAAAAAAAAAAGATTATCTTCAAAATAAAACCTTTTTAATTTGAAGAATCATTTACTGGAGTGACTATGCTTCTGCCAGTATGGTAAAAACTTGTATAATTAAGTTTATTTTTCTGATCCATTGGTTTATTTTTCCATCTAAACTCTCCTAATTTTGTGCCGTTTTTCAGTATATCCTAAATATGATGCATCTCAAGTAAATGTGTCTTTATGTAAGAATGTTCAGATATTTATACTGGAAAGTTAACGAGGTTAACTTTGTGCTGAAATTAAATATCTGCCACATTCCATACATTCCGGACTTTTGATACATTCTAACGACAGCATTCTTGATCTGTTTAAACAAATACCTACAAGCAGGATCACAGAGCCGCCCAGAGCCACTGCCAGGCAAACGTTTGCGTGCCGTGTGAAACCTGTGAGTCACAAAGAGCGTGATAGTGGTTTGTCACATGCTCTTCTTCACACACCCGGCTGTCAGGTACCGAATAATGTATCGCCTCTTACAGGAATGCCTCATTTGGAGAACAGAGAAGCCGACTCATGCAGAGATAGATGCACGGTGCCAGGCATATGTTGGGACTTTATGAGTAAGAAACTGAAAGAAGAGTAAGCAGCTCTCCTCACATCACCTCAGGGTCAGCGGAGACGGGCTGCAGCACGCCGAGCGACCAACTGAGAAGGATGGAGAGGTAGAAAGAGAGCAGCAGGGAGAGAAGCACGAGTGAGCTCGGCATTCACGCCCCCCTCCGAAGCCTTATGACTCACAAGGGGTGAGCGGCAGAATCACACCCACCCCTTCCCTCTCCAGTGCCAGGAAGAGCCGGCAAACCACGCGTCTCCAGAAGAAGGAAAACAGAAGAAGGAAAAAAGCTGGCCCACACGACTCCAGTGATGTCACGAGCATGTGACCCTGCTTCTCCAGTGACAGTGTTCTGAGGGAAAGAAAAAAGATTTTTTAAAGGCTCGTGCCTCTTTGGGTTTGTGTGAAGGCTCCGCTCACCTCCCGAGCAACCACAGAACCACAGAAAAGTTCGGCTCAGGATTTTTGCACGGCGGCACGTCAATGGTTAACTGTCGCCGGTCAACTTCAGGTTTGAGGACCGCACCAACCAGTAAGTACGCTTCGACCGCACTATCCTCTGCAGTGAGCCTGGCTCCGTGCTGTCCAATAAGGCGACAGATTTTTGCTTTTTTTTTCTAAACCAGAACTGGTCATTACTTGTGGTCATGAAAATAGTTGATACAAAAACGCATTTCTTGTGGATGTTTTTTTCTTTTTTGCATCTTCCCCTGGCACGCCGCTCGTTCTCAACCTAAGAGGCGCCAAGGGTCACCGAAAACCACAGAGAAGCGAAATTTGGGCGACCATGGCATCCAACAGCCTCTTTAGCTCTGTGACCCCATGTCAGCAGAACTTCTTCTGGGGTAAGTGCCCAAGGTTTTCACCCTGTTTCTGACCATGCGGTAGAGCTTATAATAAGGAGCTGCGTTTTGAGAAGCAACAATCATGTGTTGATGTTTACAAACATTCAGCTAGGCCAGCCCGTCCCGAAAGCCTGACTGCTGGCAGGAAACGATTTTCGATTGGCATTTTTGCTGTAATGCATGCTTTTTGGGATGTGCATGAAAAAGCAGGGCTGTGAAATGTAATATAAAAGCAACTAAGTGAATGTTTGACATTGATTGTTAGGTAAGTGGGTGTGTACATGCTGAAAGCCCAGAAGGGTTACAGATGAAAAAGCCACCATAAAGTCTTCAAAAGTCGAGAGCTGTTCTAGATATTCTTTGCAAAATGTATTTAATTAAATAGATTGTTTACATCTTTTCTTTGCATCTTTCTCAGACTATATATATATATATATATATATACGTATATTTTGTTGACACCTCATGCTGAGCAGAAATACTATAAGTACTATATTTATAAGAATGTCTGAAATTATACAAAACTAGGCAAGCACAAATCCATGCTGTGCATAAAAAATATGACTTTCTCATGTCATGGAGAAAAAGAGAGCCCATTCATTCTGATGTATGGGTTTTGCCGAATCCTCCAAGAGAAATGTTGTAAAGCCATTTTCAAGTCTGAAAGTCTGCTTTCCAAACACAGCTGTGCGAGGCCTGTTCCCTCAGCACGCGTGCTGTTCTCTGCCGAGCGCAAACCCGAGAGCCACTTGCTGCAATCAGTGCCTTCTATTAGCATGTTAACCTCTGACCCTCGGCATGCTCCCAGGGCTGAGACTAGACCAGGATGAGAATGGGACAGGGGGAAAGCTTAGCGCCTGCTATAGAGAAGCATGTCTTGATTGTGGTTTGAGCAGATATTTGCAGATGCGTAGTAAAAGCCCACCTGAGACCCTTGCTTTGGTGAGTTTCTGTGTGGTTTTATTATGAGAGGTACAGTAGATGCTTGGCTTAAATTGTCAATGTTTTTTATGGTTCTAGATCTGTTTAACCCTCATGATCTTTTTGAGATATCAGAGATAACCAGGGATGAAAAATTATTTCAGCTTGATAACAGAAAAAACCTTCTAAGAGTGTTCTTGAAGAGCCCTGATATAAAGCATGAGTTAATGTAAGAAAAAGTTATTTTGTAGTATTTTTCTACAGTATGTTTTTAATGACAACAGTTTAATTTTTAGGTTTTACTGTGACTTTATCATTTCAATTTCAAATTTAAATGTATTTTTATGTTACCTGTTTGATAGATTTTGATTCTGAAGTCAGAGGAGCATATCAGAAAAATATGATAAAAAATAAAAGTCTCTGTAACGTGTATTCAGTTTTTGCTTAATGCATTCAGCAGTTGACATATTTACAATATATGCAATAAATACAACTGATATATTTTAACAAAGTTTGAAATTTTAAAAGTTTCATATCAGTGTGAGCTAATATCACAACCAGTGAAGAAGGAGGAGCCAGAAAAGAAACTAGACTCAAACAGATGCATTATATTTCATTCAGGCTCCACTATTGAGAGATTTGGATTTAATTAAGTAGAAAACATTCTCTGTAACGCTGCCTAATGGCAGATGGGTGTGGAGTAATTGTCTACATGTGTGGCATGAGACAGACTCGCTAAGTTTCTCCAGGGCATATTTTGTTGCTCATTATCAAAACCGAGCTATACACTATTGACAATTATCCCATGGTAGCAATTATCATTTAGCGAGAATGTAAGGGAGACATTTAAAATGTAAAAAAAAAAAAAAAAAAAAAGCTAAGACTGATGAAAGAAAAGAAGACAGTTTAGAGACTCTAAGTCCATAGGCATTCCAAAGAATCCAAGAATCCCAAATAATTTGCGAGCAACATCAGACTAGTATTAAAAGGCAGCTTCTGTTGCATGCATCGTCTGCTCAGATCCCACCGCCCGCCGTCATTCCTGAGACATCTTAAAAGCAAACCAGACTTACTTTTTCCAAAGCAGTGCCAGAGCAGGGAAGCCCTCTCATCAACAGGTAATTGAAGCAGGAGGAAAATCTCTGACCCTGAGCTGCAGCTTCTGTAAAGGAGAGAACCAACTAAAAATATCATCAAAGCCATATTTATTTGGTGCTATTTAATTGTAGCTGGCAAGCAAGCATGTAATTTTCTCTGCAGTTTTTAGATATTGAATGGTCCTTGGGTTTGATTCATTCGCTAACAGTCAGGTAGAGCTTCGGGTAAATTCTTTAACCAAATTAACATAAATTAAAAATCAGTACCAGATATCATTACAGTTATGAAAGTAATCTATCTCACTTACATTCTGGCTAAATAATAACTTCTACCATGGGATAACTTTTTATATGAAATGCTTCACAAGCACAGCCAGATGTTGCTAAAAAAGTAAAACTAATATCCATATTCAATATCTTTCTTTCTTTTTTTGGTTTGTGCAGTTTAAAGTGAAAAAGAGAAAAGTCATATTACAGGAAGGATGCTTTTGCTATATTTCTGGATTTGGGATCATTTCAGTTGTATTGCTGTCTATGGAGGGACAGGGTCATCAAAAATATCTTAATTTGTATTCTGAAGATGAACAAAGGTCTTATGGGTTTGGGATGACATGAGGGTGAGTAATTAATGACAAAATGTTTAATTGTTGGGTGAACTAAACCTTTAACTCATTGTCAACCCAAACCTGTATGACTTGCTATCTTCTTCTTTTTACAAATATTGTTATCCGTCGATGAAAGTCAATGGGTTCTGAGGTTGTTTGGACATCAACATTACTCAAAATGTTTTCTTTTATCTTTAAGTAAGTCATACAAGTTTGAAATGACTGTAAAATTTTCACCAAAATATTATAGCAATGGCGTTGATGACAATATCAGATGCAAATGTAACACGCTTTGAAACAAAGCGTATTATGAAAAGCGCTATTGCATAACAATCTATAAATATAGCACTTTTCATAATGTGACTTGACTTTACAACGCCACTGAAAATATTGCAAGATGAATAATTATGTGATGATCTTATGTGTCCAAAATGTAAGACTCTCGTGAGATAAATGGGTAAATAAATAATGAATTAGATAGAAGAAGAAGAAATAATGGCTGTTAAATTTTGATTAACATGGGTTGGATGTATTATAGTGTCGGACAACGGCCTTTGATCTTCCAGATGAAGCTGGTAGGAACTGATGAATGAGAAAAGGAAGAGGTAATTTGATTAATGCACTTAGTCATACAGCTGAAGAGCATGAAACCGATCTCTTTTGTCACGGTCTCAGCATATGCACAGACTAAGCGCTGGAAATGACAAAGGCTGGACATATAGCGTCACGATGCAACAGGTACCATCTCTTAATTTGGTTCAATTACCATCCCACACACCCCCTTAAGGGCAGAGGTGTTAAATGGATTGGTTGCACACCTGAAGAGTAGTTTCTTGGCACTGGGACGCTCTGGACGCCCCCACACAAGCCTAATACTGTAATCCGAGCGGCCCAGTGACACGAACAGGAAGAAGTAAAAAAGCCAAAGGATCACCTTGCGCCTCAGAGCTGGCGCAGTAGTATGTCACAGGAGACAAACGGCCAGATCAGACACCACCCATCTGCTTCGGTGAAGGCCTTTGTGTCTTCTTCATCACCCTCGTTTTGTTTCCTCCCACACGTTTAAACGCGATAGCTCAATCACACTCGGCACAAAAGGTCCCTATCTGTTGTAAAAACCCCCTCGAATCACTGACATGCCACCTGCGCTGTGTCCCGCACCGGACACAAAGGTTTCTGGGAGGTGTTCCCGCCTACAGCGGCCCACACACACTTTCACAAAGGCCGAAATGAAATATGCACGCGGCACAAAGCCCAGAGAGAGGGAAGGAGAGCGCACACCTTGGCACTGCGTCGGGTAATTGCCTTTGATGTCACGTTAACAGTGTCCTGGGAAACACACGAATGGGGCTGGGATCTTCTTTTCAGCTCTCAATTCACTTTTACTCAACACGCATTCAGAAGGGATACAGAAAGAAAGCTCTTTAAAGTCTTTTTTTAAACAGCACTTTGAACCTCAGCCAAACAGGACAGGCCTTTACACTCCAACATGTCCTCCTGAGTTTTATTTTAGATGCTCTTTAATGTTCTTTGAATAGTAAGGATAAATATGCACGGGCAGCAATACTAGGCACTTCAAAGCAGTAACATGTAATTACAGCACATTAGTTGATTTGTTGGTGGCGTGCATGTCTCTGTTGTTTTGATGTGTATGTGGGAAATGGAATGTCTGTTCTCTTAGGCGAGAGAACAGCAAAAACACTCATTTAACAAGAAACTTCCCAGAGGATTTAAAGCATATTGTGATTTTTTTTTTCCTGCATCAGCCTTGTTCCGAAAGCTAGTGAGCTGCTGTCAACTGGGCATCCTTCGCATTGAACTTCACAAGTGGCTTTTTTGTAATATTCTGTGTATTTAAAACGTATGGGATGCTGTTAAAAAGTTTGGGGTTGGTTATATATATATATATATTATGTTTTAAAAGAAGTCTCATGCTCACCAAGGTTGCATTAATTGATCAAAAATACGGTAAAAATATTATTAGATTACCATTTAAATGAACTGTTTTCAATTTGAATAAATTTTTGATGCATAGCTGAATGTTTTTAGCATCATTGCTTTTCACATTGTCACATGATCCTTCGGAAATCATCATCTGTTCAAGAAACATTTGTGCAGCAAATAGTAAAAACTATTTTACAGAGAAGCATGTCACATTCGGCAAAAATGTTTTCAGCATAGTTTGTCTTCAAGAGTTTTTTTTTTTTTTTTTACATTTTTTTATGTTGTGGTATTTTTATGCACTTTCCCAAAATTTGCATAAAAATATGTGGATAGAAACCCAGCTATTGTTCTAAACTCTTAGTGACAACAGAAACTGTGAGAAAATGCACTTCAAAGAAAAAAATGATGGCATTTAACTGACAGCAGAATTTTCAGGCCAGTGTTTTTCTTCTTAATGTCAGTTTTTTTCTTTAGAAGAAAGGCAATATTGTCTGGGAAGATTATACATGACATAAATGCGCTTTCTTTAGTCATATTTTGTTCTGTCGTTTGTTATGTGCCAGAGTTCAAATTAATCACAACTTAAAAAGCAATCAACTGTGGGAACAGTGATTTGTTGTTAGTACAAAAAAAGACTGTCAAAGAGTGTGAAAACAAGAAGATCTCATCAAATATTGTTTTTCTCACTGGCATGGTGTTGCTTTGCAATTTCACGATTTTCTTTTAATCACAATGAATTGAGAAACAAGCGGCCGGAAGATCCTGTGTGGAAACAAAGCGGCCTGTTCTCATCTGTATTCACATATATGTGAACACGCTCTAGCCACATGTTCATACCAACCTACACTTGACCACCGATATATACACACTCAGCCCACGCGCTGCCCTGACCTTCCCCTTCAGGGACAGTGGAATTTATCTCTCTGGTAAACACCAACCAAATAGCCACTGGGACACTCGTCAAGGCTTCAGAATTACAGTATGGTTACCCAAGTCTAACAGAGCCAGATCTTTACTGCTCTTTGCCTTCAGCACGACCCTGTGGTGATGTGTCATCATGCTAAGAATGCTTCTTCTGTTCGATATATATTTCACATTCTATATCTATAAAAAATGGCAGAATTGTGGGATGTAAACTTGCAACTGCTAGACAAAAATTATGAATTCTGATTCTAGGAAAATCCACATTTGCATACCATTTACATTTAGCGTTTTATTTTTGCTGTTGTCTCCAAACCAATCAGAACAGACCTGCACATGTTTGGTTGAGAAACATGGATTTATAGTTCCTCGAGGGGAAGTTCATAGGAGGCTACTGTTTTTGAAGTACAGAACGTTTTGCTGTATGATTTATTTCCATTTGATTGGTGAAATTGGTGTTTTATAAAGATCTGACAGTCTAGCCCTGAAGCCAGTTACACAATGAACATGTATAATTAGTGTAATTGGATGGCCTCCAGGGTTTTTAATCAGCAAAGTAACTTATGTTGATTCAATTTGACTTAGATGTGTTGCACATTTAGATCAAGATCTTGATGTCTAGAGGAGATCTTCACAAGGATAATTTAAGTCTTTCTCCCAGTTACATTGTAAATAAAGCAAAGATTATTGGAGTATGTTTTTCTGTTTTGCTACTTCATGATTTATTGATTAAATATAAAATATTAGTGCAATTTAGACATGCTGTAAGGTTTCAGATAATTCAGATCTTTTATTGTTGTTTAACCCCTCCAGTTTAGGAGTTAAATAAAAAGAGGAAAGCAACGCACTGAATTTTTAGACATCTGAGATCCCTGCAGTTAAATGCCAAAGAGTCATTTTGTTCAATTCTGAAAATGTCTAGATTGCACTGGAATGTCGCAGGCGAACCACAGGCGTATCTCTCCTAAAGTGCAGCGATTACCAATAATATAAATTCTCCCAATGGGATTCGGGAAGTCAGTCAAATGTTCCTTCACGAACTGAAATTCTTCTGAGTTTGGTTCAACACCCTAAATTAGATATCATTTGGATTTCAATATGTGGTGCACATTTTAGCTGCTGCAGAAAAATTGCTCTAACTTTTGCAGAAAGCAAAGACTTTCTGCATTTACTGTAGTTTCAGTGTAGCTGCATGAAAAGAGCTGCAAAAGTCATTAAATGTTTTCATTTACTGGAACATGTTCACTTGTGTATCATCTTCGGGGGTGCCTCGAGAATATCTGCATGTCATTTTTGTGCAGACAAAGAATTCATATTTTGGTGAAGCCATTAGTGAAACCAATCCAATAAAGCAATCTGAAATGATCAATAAAGATGTAAAAGTACATACCCCTCAAATGTTTAGGGACTTTTTTTGAATGTGTCAACAAAGACACATTAAATTGATCCAAAGTGACACAATATATATATATATATTAGTGCTGGGCAATGATTAATCGCGATTAATCGCATCCAAAATAAAAGTTTTTCTTTACA
>JAUCMS010000045.1:16558196-16580676 GCA_032357445.1 Enteromius radiatus
TTTCATAGAAAAATAATATTAATTTTGTACAGTTGTACAGTTTCATATTTTTTTGCATCTTGAAATGAATAGTTCTGTATCCCTCTGTGTTGTGTTTGTTTATTTGTTCTGTTAGGAAGAGAACTCACCCTTTGTACATTTAGATATACTTGTAAATGAAGAACAAGTCATTTATAGCTGTATTTATAAACTGCTTACTATAATGACTTTTAATGTTGGAATGCTTTATAAAGGATGAACTTACTATTTACTAATGCTTAACTAATGATTCATAGCGTGTAGTTATTATAAAGTGTTACCAAATGGGGGTACAAAAGCTGTCACTGGGGCGGTACCTTTTCAAAAGGTACATGTTTGTAGCTAAAGGGTCCATTTTGGTACATTAAAGCTACATATTAGTACTTAAAGTGTGCATATTTGAACCCAATAGAGTGCAGTTACTTTTTTTCTTTATTTTATTTAAAATTTTATTCAAAACAGAATGAACTATTGTGCCTCTCCAATCTAGTTATAGCATTGCTGAATGAACCAGTGTTTCGAATCTTTCAGGTAATCTGTGATTGAACTACTTCCTGTCTTTGTGAGTGACCTAATGAATAATTTCACTGACTGGTTCCTTCCAAATACTGATTCATTCAGTAACAAAACTAGTGGACATTTTTATTAATAAGCCGTTGAATCATTCAATCAACTGATTTGTTCAAAACGCAGATTCATTCAGGAGCATAACTTTTATGGATTTGCACTCTAATGTTAATTCGTTCTGTTTAGTAACTCTGACCCTAAATATCTTTATTTTGTGATGTTAATGTATCAATGATAGTAGGTATGCTTTTGCTAATATATTCGTAACAAGATTGGACAGCTTACTGGTTACCTCATTATGCAAAAAGGTTTGAAGCAGCAGGTAAAAAACTAAATTCACATACATGCTATTTATTATTTCCTTAATATCTGATGTAAAAATATTTCTATCCACTTCCAAAGGCTGGTTATAAAGTAGGCCTCATCAAAACATTAGTGACAAGTTTTTTTAAGAGAAGTGAACTGATACAGAACTAGTTGCAAGTCAAGGAAAACCATAAATCGCCAAGTTATCACCATCGCCTATACTTGACTTCAATGTTATGGGTATTTTAATGGGAGCCTTTGTCACATATTACCAGTCTTTTTTATCCTCCTTTTCCCCCTCACAAGCCGCAAAAGTTCCTTTTCTGTTCCTATTTTTATGTACAAGTGATCTCAATTAAGGACCTCCATGAAGGCTAGAGGCGGCAGACAGTCATGCCAATGAGAGCAAAAAGGAAATTGTCTTTGTAGCCTGCCACCACCACCCCCCAAAACCAGCCCCCACATCTCCATCACCACCACCACCACCACAGGCCCCCCACTCCACTTTCCATAATGAACGCAGTGCGCTTCCAAAAAACCATAGTGTTCCTGAAATTTGCGACCATAACACAGGTCCAATTTGCTCTCCGAGCCAGTTCTTGTGCCTCTCTGGCAAGCCAAAGTCCTGAAGGTCTCGTCTGCAGTCATGATGTCACTAACCAGTCAATGACAAAACGGCAATTATAGGCTCAGATTAAATCAGGGGGTTGAAAGGATGTTGAGAAGGTCTTCCTGATGAGGAAAGGCTATGAATTCTGCGTACGAATCATCACTCTCTTGCGCATGTTCTTGTGAAGCGTGCCAAGGATGGAAAGTAACTATTTAAAATTGGAAGCCTCCATAGCCCCATCAAATTGCTCCCCACATAAAGCCATAATTAAGTGTCTCAAAAAATGCACCACTGTGAAATGGAGCCCTGATCCAGGGACTTAAGTGGCTGTACTTTTCCTCTCAACCGTCGAAAGAATGCGGGACTAGAAAGAAGCGGAGAAAAACACTCATATAGCACGTTACATAATCCCAGGGCTGTATGAATCTGAATTGGAGTCATTTGGATATCATTAAAGCCCTGGAGCTCAGTGTCTCTTCGTGTTTACATTACCAGTCAACAATGGTTTCTTTGTCTCGTGTCATCACTTATAATTCGCCGTGAGGGGGGGGGGAAGTGTTGCTGGCTCATTTTTTTGCGCGACTACTTGTCTGGTTGTGTTGAAACCAGCTTGTGTACACTGGCAATTTTTGACGTGCTCCCCGCGCTGGATTACGCTGTCAACCCCGTTAGGAGCTCGGCCTATCACGCCATCAGCAGATAAGGGTTCGGTTACCTTCGGCTTATCACATCATCAGCGTTTGAGTTGGTTGGAATCCAGCGCGAGTGTCTGGTGACAAACCGCTCAGAATAGCGCACGGTAATCCGGGGCTCTTGCTCCGGTGGACGGCTTCTAACCCCTCATCTTTGTAGCACATCATAGCCAGCTGTGTGGGCTCCTCTTGGCTCATTAGGAGATCAAACGAGACGCCCGAAAAGAAGTGGGCAGAGCTCTCGAGGCACAGAGTGAGCCGCTCGAATCACGTGCGTTTGCTGCTCCGCGCCAATATTGCTGGCAGATGGCGGCCATACTGTACCGGCAAAGTGGATTCAGATGTGACAAATGCTCTTTGATATCTCGTTGTGTATTTGATTTAACACGCCTCTTTGTTTGGACATGTCGACAGGCCCTTTATTTCTCTTATTAGGTTTTATTTGCATCACAGATAGCCGCGAATCTTGCGTGCATTTGATTGAGCGCATGCTTGTATTTGGAATTATTAGCATAAATCAATTCTTTTTGCATTAGGTTTATGTTATTGTCCAAACAAATCAATGATTGAGCAAAAATCGTGAAAAACTGTTGGAATAGCACATATGGTGTTTTTTTAATACAGTCGTAACTCAGATTTATCTTTTTATGAATTGGAAATTGATCTTTAATAACATTGGCCAATCTTGAACACATTTTCGGCGCTCGGGGCAAATGGAGATGGAGCGTAATTCAATCGCAACTTGTATAACTCAAACTATTTTTTCTCTCTCCTAACAATGTGCCAGATATATGTCAGTGCTTACTGAAGCTTTTTCTACTCCTCCCACGTACAAGATACTCAAAACGTACCCATGAGACCACCGCCACCCCCACTCATGCCACCCTGCAAGACTTTCATGCAATATATGTGAGCAATACCAAGCTACTCCTGAACAAGCAGTTATAAATCATACATTTTGATTCTGCTGTAGTTTTACAGTTGCTTTTGTTTGGCTTGTTTGTTTTTCATGGCAAAAATCTAAAGTTGTCAGCTGTGCATTTCATGTTTTTTCTTTGTTCTTTCACATTTTTACTTCTCTGTTCTTCAAGAACACTTTTAATGCATGCTTTTCCCTACTAGGCTACTGAAATATCAGGATGTATTTTAAAGCCAAACATTCTGCAAAATTTTGATTGACTGTTGTCACTGATTAAACAAGTATCTTGCCTAATTAATTAGACGCTTTGTTTATAGCCTATTTGGTTTATTGGCTGTGCCTGTGCTCCCATCAAAATTATGCACCTATTATTTGGATATTTTTTTTTAAATGTGTGAAACATATTGCAACACTTATGACTTGGGTTAATCACTATCCATGAGCCTGTTGAGTTAGAGGGAGAGATTGCCATCTACAGTATCACTGAGAGATGGAGAGTTAGCGTTATTAAATGACACGTGCTGCACTGCCAGGACATTGAAGGCTGTGTTTGGATACTCTGTTCAGAGACTCAAATGAAACTTTGCTCGAAGCGTATTAAAACGGCAGCCTGTTTAGTCTGTGCTTTATGGGGTAGAGGTGTGTGCAGAAAGTGTATAAAATGATTCTGAAAATATTCTGTCATTATGGCTCACTCAAATTATCCCAGCATGTTGCTCTGTGAGTCACACTTCCTCAGAAAGAGATATGAGCAGTTTTCAGTTTAACTGCACTTTAAATGAAAGTCATTCTATATAAGAGGGTATATATATATATATATATATATATATATATATATTGTTGAGAAAGTTTCACATGTATTTTCAATTTAATAAATCTAAATATTTGTTGGCTAAACCTTTTTCGTTGTTGTTCAAATGTTAAAATATTGTTGAAAAAAATCCTATAACATGAACGCGATTCCTCTTTGTGTGAATATATCCCCAGGCGTTTTGTCAGCATCTTTGTTCTTGTAATAGTGAAATGCTTGTAGTCAGCACTTTAAGGTATGTGCTTATCCAGAAATGTACGTAAAATAAAATTCAAATTTAGTATATACAGATAAATAGCTATAATCTGCATCTGAAAGTGTCCAGTTGCCCTTTTATGGTATCTGAAAACACACACAACATAGTAATTACTATGTGGTTAAATATCTGCGCATGCATATTCCTTTGCCATTGTGCAAAGAGAAAAGTGCCTAGACTAATTTAATAATGTCCTTTCTGTGACCGATTTCAAGGAAAACATTAAAATGATATATTTTCTCATAATGCAATAACTGAATCTATTCAGAACCACAAGAGGCAATTTATCTTGTTTCCATTCTGATGTTATAAGTGATAACAGCCATGCAGTTTTCAACTTTCACAGGCAAAGTTAAAGACTAAAGATGTAAATGCTCACTGTAGCTGCAGAATGACATTTTATGATGTGATCGGCACATCACGTGTTTGAGTGGCATCACTGTAATGATTGCATGATGCTGGAACTATATGAACCACAAAAAAGAGAAATCCCTGTCTTCAAAGAACGACCACATTGGAAGCAGCAAACATTTCGCCTCCTGCGATCTTATATCCTTTAAAGGCTAATTTGATCCCGCGCTCTCCAGGGAGCGCTATTACGGAAAACTTCATTGAACCTACACACCAGAGACAAAGTATCACCTCATATTTATTATTATAGATACCAAATACGACATCTTGTTTATATGTAATAAAATCCGAGCGACTGTAAGTCTTTATCCGTACTGGAAGCGATTGCGTGCCAGCGCGCTCTAGAGCGGCTGGAAACACCTACGTTTTCTGAATTAGTTTTAGGCGGTTTGTCTAATCTGCTATGATATGATCGATAAAAACGTATAGTCTTTTCGGAGAGCTGAACGAACTGTATAAAATCTCCTCGTGGCGGTGAATTAAGCGCCTTTTAATACAGGAAACGTCGTTAATGACGACTGCGCGCAAAGCGCCAATTGAAGTCTGCTTGAGTGTGTGTAACCCGCAGCACTTCCCAAACTCATCAGACTGCAGCGCTGAGCGCACGGAGAGGGACTGAAGGCGCTCCGTACACGCAAACAGAGGACATACGCTAGTCTTTGGCTAATTTCGACTGTTGTGATGCGCATTCCCGTAGATCCCAGCGCCGGCCGGAGGTTCAGTCCGCCGGTGTCGGTGAAGATGAATGATGTGAACCCGAGCGCAGGACAGCAGCAGCAGCAGGACAGCGCCGTGGTGCCAAGACTCCGCGCGCAAGAGAACCGCTCTATGGCCGAGATCATCGCCGACCACCCCGCCGAACTGGTCCGGACCGACAGTCCGAACTTTCTCTGCTCGGTTTTGCCTTCTCATTGGAGGTGTAACAAAACGCTACCGGTTGCGTTTAAGGTAAGAGCTTGTATTTTGGAAAATGCGTTTGTCTTCATGAGTACAGCTTTTATTAAAGTAGTCTAATATGTACAATTGGACGCGGAAAGTGTTTAAACGGTTATGTGTTAGTTTTTACATCAGCATAACTTTATTCAGTGAAAAATATAAAGCTTGCAACCCGTTTAACACATTGCTGACAGTACTGACAAATATTGAAGTACAATATAATATTATAAACATTTTTAAACATAATGATAATATATCATTTAACAACATATACAAAGTATTGCTTACAGTGCAATATGTGATTTAGATTTAGAATATTTTTACTGTCATTATTATTTCTAGTAAAATATCTATCCATAGAGACTCATCAGTTTTAAATGATACAAAAAGTACCCCTTACAGATTTATGAATTTTAGTCCGTTTTGCTGAATGTGTGTGTGTTGTGCAATTTTGTTAGGATATTTACTGTCAGTGGACTGAATTTGTACTGTTTATACTCTTATAAGAGTGCATGAACAGATGTTTTTTTTTTTTAGACTTTACTGGAACAAGTTTAATTTGAAAAGAAATAATGAAATTTCTCTGGAATTATTTACAGTTTGATATGTAATTCTGGCCTGTGGCAGAATCTTAGTTCTAATAATATGATATAATAATGTTTTAATTTAAAAAAGTATAATATTAATAATTATTATAATTCATTAATATGTTTCCTCCCACATTAAATTTGCATAAATATGCATGTCTATGCGGTTATTTGCATACGTTTTGCTAATAATAATCAGAACTGTCAGAAGTAGTTGCAGAACAGAGCGTCTCATATGTATATGAGCACATGCACAGTGTAAAACGTTGCATCATTGTTCTCTCCACAGGTGGTGGCCCTGGGAGAGGTTCCTGATGGGACGGTGGTCACAGTAATGGCTGGGAATGATGAGAATTATTCAGCTGAGCTCAGGAATGCCTCAGGTGTTATGAAGAACCAGGTGGCTCGCTTCAACGACTTACGCTTTGTGGGCCGAAGCGGAAGAGGTCAGTCCATATTTTGTCATTTTTCTGATTGTTAAATCTTTTCAATCCCTTAACACGCAGGTTACAATGGGACGTGTGTTTATAACCAGAAAATCAAACATTCACTGCATGTTTACACTTGATTGTGAAATCCACTCAATGTTTGGCCACACCTTTTTCATTATTGCTGCTTTCATTTTAGAATATTAGCAGCATACCAAATGATAAAATAACCAAAAATGGAAATATGGGTATCGTGCATGTTAAACATATCATCCTGGGATGTTTTTGCAACAATAATGAAGGAGTCCACATGGAATGATAGACTCTATGCTTTTCAATCACTATCTAGCCCTTTCAAATTTATTGAATTATTAATTTTTTTAATTAAAATGCGCAATTAGATATAATTGCGAATAATTAGACCATTTTTCCCAGTCAATGGCATAAAGTTTCCCAATTTAATTGAACTCACCCTGCAGTACACAAATGAAATGTAGAAATAATTAATAATTACCTACAAAAATATTTTAGCATAGGTATAATTTTATATATATATATATATATATATATATATATTCAAGCATGCCCAAAATCTGAACTAACAATGCACTTCATGCATCAGTTTGTGTGTGTTTACACAGGCTCACCCTATTACATATTGCATTATCACACCATGCGTTTTTCTATTAAGCTTAATCATTTTGTGTTTATCTACACTTGCACAATGTCATGTGGAGAAATCCTCCAGGGAGATTTGGTAGCAGAGGCACGCAGTCACACAGGGACACATGACATTCTTAGAATAATTATAGTCAGTCTGTGTACTAAGCTATCAGTTACGAGCCAACACCGTTGTGAAACCACATCACCACATTGCCGGTAAGAATGCACTCATTAAATTACAGGTCTCCGTGCGTTCTGTACTAAGGTTTCTCAAACCATAGATGGAAACTTAGCTGTCTGTGTAACAGACTTTAGTGTGTTATATAATTCTGCTTATTGTTTAGATTACTATTCTTTCTTAAGTGTTCAATTTTGTGCTTTTAGAATCACTGCACAAAAAATAATGATGCTTTCGAAACACTTTACCTGTCTGCAATTGGTCAGTCAGACAGATGGCCACACCTCCAAACTCTAAATTGAGAGTCACATGCTGCATTCAAATTTGCATACTATATTGTAGGTGAAAAACAGTATCTAAAATTAGTAGGTCAATTTACAGTATTCATTATGGATGTGCGAGACTAGTCGACTTGTTAAGTAAACATAACTAGTGCTGCTAGTTGACATTGGAAATACTAGTCGACTAGTTAAAATTTCTGCAAGGTTGGAGAGTGTATTTACCATCTTAAAGGGGGAAACATTATGAATGAAGGGGAACTGACTTTTTTCCAGAAAGGTTTCGTTGACATTTTTCATGTTATAGCCATACAATGCCTAATAAAATAGTGTTTATTTGCATAATGCTGGGGTAAATGGTAACCACCTACTCTATGAGAATGAATTTGCATTTGCATTTTGCTGCTGTTTGATGGGAACAGCTTGGATAATAAGGTATCCGCAATTGTTTGACTGTTTGTTTCATTGTTTAAGCATTTCAAATGGATCACATATTCAGTACCCAGTTGACTGACTACTACCTGTAAGATTCTGAAGTGTGCATATAAAAATATTACTTTGAAACAATTTTCATGCATACATACAGTACAGTACTTACAGAGCCAGATGCATATTGTTGTCTCTGCATGGGGAAAATACTGTATTTTAACATTCAGTATAAAAGTTTATACACATCACCTTTACATTTAATTAAAAAGTATTGTTTAAAGCTTGTACACTCCACGAAAAGAATAAACAGCAACGGGAATCTTTTAGTGCTTTGATTCGTAAAGCTTCATGATTTTTGACACTTGAGGTTTCTTTGATTTTCAGAAGATTCCAGGTCACAATGACATGCTATATATTGTATTACCAATATGTGCAAATTATTTTTACATTATGAGAGCCATTTGGTCGTATTTAATTATATTTTATGATCCCAAGTCTTATAAAATCAGTGTCAGCAGATCTGTGCTGCTGTGTGGTGCTGAGATTCCACGCGTCTTGCCAGCTGTTTTTCAGCATTGCCAAAGTATTCCACCCACTACTTCCTGTCTCCAGCAAACCAGGGGCATTCATGAGTAGGAACCATTGGAGCGTCATGTTAATCCCTTGTTCCCCTGTGTAACACCACCAGAGAGCACAAATTGTCTGGAAACGGTGTTTAGGGAAGTGTACTGTCTAGATTGCCGATGCCCCGCAGTGTAGCGTTGCACAATTTCCCAGCAGCCCACCGAACTTCAGTCTAAGAAGATTGAAATGAAACCAAAAAGCTAGTACAAAAAGTGAGCTGAAATCATTATCGCTAACGCTACTGTATCTTTAAATGCCCCCTGAATTATTTGCTCAAAGTGCTCAGCCTTGCTTTGACAGTGAGTAAAGCCCTTAAATGTTTCTGTGTTTGCACAGGGAAGAGCTTCACCCTGACGATTACAGTATTCACAAACCCACCGCAAGTGGCCACTTACCACAGAGCCATTAAGGTCACGGTGGACGGACCGCGGGAGCCCAGGAGTGAGTACACCTTATATTACATACTGCTGTGACTAACCACATCCATGAGACCTGTCATCACGTTCACCTCTCTGTTGGGCCGCAATCGCACCTCATCAAAGGCTTGCGGTCGTTCGGTGCATGTGCTAGTGATTGATTTATTTATTTTTCGATTTCTGCCACAATCTGATGTCGTGAAATCATTGCCCGAAGTAATTCTCTCTGGGTAGGCGGATTGATGACTTTGAACAGATCGGAGCTTTCGGGATTGCTGTTACCGTATAGAAGTATAAGTCATTTTTTCAGTTTTATGTTTAAAAATATGGATAAAAGTTCCACAATCCCTTCCATGACTAATGCGGAATTCATTGGATATATATCTTATGATTTTTGAGTGAAATGAGATATTCAGTGGAATATTTTTGGAAAGTTGTGAACTCGTATGAGACGAGAGAGGGGAAAAACTAAAACTGCAGCATGCGCCCTCCAATTCATGAACGAAGTTGAACCATGATTCTTAATCAAACACTGGAGTCATCCGACTGAATCATTCAGACAACTCACTGAATCGTTTGAGTCACTGAGCTGCAGGTTATTATTTCCTGTGTAAAATGAGAGGAGAGCCATTACTGTGATGTGACTTAGAAGGCAACATTAAAAATTTAAAATTTGTAAGGTTTGGGAAACCGCTATCAATCTGTTCTGACTGTGCTCATGTGACATCTGCCCTTTAGTCAAGGATACAACAGTTTTGTCTGTATTAAATAAAGTTTTAAAGTCAATATGAATCAAAATGTACCATATGTTAGAGGTATTAATATTTTTTTAATCAGTGTGTGTCGTTCTATATATACAGTATTAAAGATTAAATAAATAATATTTAATATTATTTAAAGGTTTTATATTCTTATTAATATTTAAATTAAAAATGTAAGTCAATTGGTAATAGTAGTTGTATAAATAATTGTAGCAGTATAAGAGAAATTGTAAAGACATTTGACAAAATGTTTTATATAAAGTGTTTTATTCACTTTTCCCATAATATGTGAATTAAATATGTAATATAATATTTATAATAATAATAATAGTAATCATTATTTTATTGTACATTTTTCAAAAATATTGTATAAACATTATATTATTCAATTGTAATTTTTTTCAGTTTTATTTTTTATAATTATTTATATTTTTTATATAAAATTATATAATTTAGGAGAGGCCCTTTAAAAACAATTTTGAATTGTGCACAACACCATTAATGTGCAAAATATAGTCCGTTTAACTGTAGAGAATTGACACTTTTCCAAGATGTTTGATGGTAGCCGGTTGGTCTGTCAGAGTTATCTTTACAAGCTGTCTGTCTGGGCGTTAGGTTAGTGTCTGCACAGAGGTTCTACAACAGTAACATTGTGCTTGCATCAGCTTGTTTTAATGGCACTTATAAAAGAGTGAAAAAATTCTACTACATCTTTCAGTGCCAACTGGTCTGGCGAGCAGCTGTTTTACTTTATTATGAAAAAATATATACTTTCGTCTTGGCGTAGAAATCAAGCCTATCACATCCCTAACAACATTTCTGCCTCTCTTTTTCTCTCTGACTTTCAGACTATTCTCAATGAACACATATGGTACTAGTATTTAGAGGCACTTAGACACAACGGCTGTATATGGTCTTGATTCTTCATTGTATTACAATGGCCTCTAGCAACTACAGGCCTAGTCTTTGATGTTGAAGACTTCCTCTATTCCTGCCTTATCTATAAGTGAAGTTTTGAAAGGCTTGCAGGCCGTGTTATTGTGCGTAGGAACAGATGAAAGGGTCGGCGTACCGGAGGTCTTTAATGGGGTCTTTTTTGTACTGCTGATTTGATATTGTAAAGCTCCTGTCTCGGCTGTGTCTTTAATATTCTTCTGCTTTTAATGCGCTGTCAGATTGCAATTAATACTGTCACATCTGTGATGCACCAAATTATTTCACAAGTTTACTGCATATATTGTATAATATTATAGCATATATTAGCTGTGTATTGGTGTATAAATGCTTACTATTTTTTTAAAAGAAGAAAACGTATCAAGTTTGCAATTCAAATGTTTCAAACACTGTGTTGTATTACCGTCACATGACCTCATTTTGTTGAAGGTAAATTTAGCGTGTAGTGTCCAGTTATAATTAAAAAATATTATAATATGCACTATATTAAATAGGCCATTTTTATTATTTTCTGTAAACAGGTTTAAACATTTTAAATTATTAGTAATGTTTTTTTTTTTTTTATTTAACCATTGTTTAAATCATATTAAAATAATTATTTATCATTATTAATATTGAACAAGTGAATTATTAATGTTAAACAAGTGTGCACAACAAGACCATTAATATTCACTGATTAAATATATATATATATATAAAATTTTAATTTTTTTTACTAAAATTGCATACTAACACACAACCTACTATTAGTATTTCTGCAATAAATATAATATAAGTGCTACTATATTTTGTCATTTTTATTTTTTATTTGAAATTGTAGCGATTATGTTGTATTTTTGTCAGTTTTAATAGTTTTTGTAAGTATATCTATATATTTCTTATTGTTATACTAGTACTTACAGTTTAATTTAAATAAAATGAGAATTGATGCCTTGGCAGCAAGTGTAAAAAAAAAAAAAGGTTCTCATTTTATTTCAGTTAACGTTTATTTTAATTAACTGCAGTGTAACTTTATGCATACCTACTACATTTACCAGAAAAGCAAATACTGTGTGAAATAATGTGTCCAATTATGCAGTCCACTGCACTTGACCTTCCCTTTCCAGACACAATTGTTAACATAAATGGTAACTGGATGCCACTTGCCTGAATCGAACATGCAACATGATGGAGTCATGTGACCAGCATAATGACATCACATAAGAACAATGTAGCTGTGAAATGAAATGTTGTATTTCCTCTGCTCAAATATGTTAGGTAATATGACAATATAGATACAATTCAAATCATTAAATCAACTATAGGAACATTTATTCTGAACACTCACTGCAGTTTAAAACAAGTCTCAAAGCATGGCATCAATTAAGCACAGACGAGAGAAATAAATGAATCCAAAAAAATAAATGAACCTTGTCAAACATCACCTGCACTCGGCGCACGTGTAGATGTCAATGCGTTCGCTGACACTGATCGTCATGGGACTAATCACACGCGCCCTCTTAATAATTTCACATTTTTTCACCCTGATTTTATCGAAGAACGCCTCATTTACAATTCTGCCTCATTAAACCTCAAATTGGTGTTAATGAGCAAGTAATTAGGGAAGAGGCCCGTCTCGCACGTTTAGACAATGCCTGCAGTGTGCTGTCAGCCAAACACCTGATGGACCATCTCTATGCGTTTATATATTTCTAAGAATCATACAAATAACTGTAACATGTTTTTGTACATAAAATTCAGAGTATTTCAGTCAAAATATCCTCATTATGTCCAGTACGGGTGGCTGTAATGTTCATTTGGGTCGTGTTTTTCCTCGTCCCACCACACAGGCCTCATTCTGAGGCTGATATCCAGTACAGGAAGTGTATTAATGTGTTTGTGTATTTAATAGATCTTGATGGGTGCCATATGAACTGTGAATCAATAGAGCCAGGAAAGCACTAGACAACGAGAGCGTTGAGTCTTTGACTGTGACAGACGTCTCTCAGTGAGTTTCTTCTTGATTGGCTCACACGTGGGTTTTTCTGGTAGCCAGAAGCGCTCAGCAAGTCCACACACCTGTTTTTTATTGAAGTTGTATCATAACAGTGCAGGGCTGCTGTCTTAACATTTGAATCAAATTATGGAAAAGGCTTTTGTTATTTTAAAGGTTATTGCAAGAATGAAAGTCATGGATGTGTTGTAGCTGCCTTTCTGTAAGCTCTTTGAATCAAGGTAATAATGCTGTATTTTTTTATTTTTAAAACTTACAACCTCAAAGAACTGTACTGTTTTTAAGATGCAAGATGAATGTTCCTGCGTTTATTAATTTACTAGACACTAGAGACTTTGTATTTTAAATTTCTTTCTTTTTTTCTGCATTACTAAAAATAAAACTTTATATATGGGCTACTGTTTAAATGTTTGGGGTGGTAAGATTTTGGGTATTTTTAAATGAAGTCTCTTATGCTCAATAAGGCTATATGTATACGGTCAGAAATACAATAAAAATAATAACACTGTGGAGTATTATCACAATTTAAAATATCTTTTTATATATATATATATATATATATATATATATATAATATTATTCCTGTGATGGCAAATATAAATTTTCAACAGCTTAAACTGTAAAAAAAAAATTCTTAAAAAAATATTACTCATCCTAAAATGTTAAATGGTAGTGTAATTCTCATAAACACATGAAACAATTCTAATAAAAAAATAAAATAAAAATGCAATAATACTACTCATGCCACTATTCATAAAAATATCCAAGTTTTATACTTTGATTTTTTTTTCTTTAGTAAACAATTATTTACTGAAATAAAACAAGTCTTTCTCATACAGATGTAAAAAAGGGCTCGTGTCATGTGATTTTTTTTATTGGCTACTTTAATCTGTGCCTGATTAATTCCAACAGTGTAGAGTCAGTGGTAAGAAAGTGAATTAAATGATCTGTTGCCATATAATATGTATGACCATTTTTTTGGTAATATGCCTGTCCAGTGTTAATAAGAGATGCCTGCTTGTGGTTTGCAGCTGCTTCCATGAAGTGTGTGTGTGTGTGTGTGTGTGTGTTTGAGTCTTCGTGTACACACTAACTCCTAATAGCACTCATTAAGCGTCATTTGATCTAATAGTCTGGGTGGGGTTGGTTAAACTAACATACTTGCACCGGGGGCCTTGTGTAATTATGGATTCAGTGTTAGACTGTCACTCTGCGTAACACCTTCAGGAAGCACTATGCATCTTTGTCTCTCCGCAGCTCAATCACAGCAGTCAAACGGCACGAAGTCGCAGAGACCGCAAGTAAATCTGCTCGAAATCCCCTTTCAAGCAGATTAGCTTGAAGCTAAAATCCCAAATCTGACACATGAGTCTCATTGTTTTGACAATCTCACACATCAACAAGTTGAAAGGGGATAATAATTTAGCCTTAGCAATAACAGTGGCTGATATTACAGTAAAAAAAAAGAAAAAAAGGCAGCTTTGGCGCTCCTTTCAGAACAGACCACACAAGACTGATAGACATTGTTTAAGCTTACAATGAATGAAGTAAAAAAAACAAAAAAAAGTGGGCTTCGCTTAGCAGAGGCGTCACTTTGGGCCGAGTTAAGTTTACAATGGGAACTGCTCACATAAAACCAACCAAAACAAGAGAGGAGACGGAGAGAAAACCAGAACCGCAGGCTCGATCCGTTCAGGCTGCGTGTGAAGGTGCCAACCGCCGAGGTCGCCGGCTCAGGCTGTGTGTGTTTGCGTCTGGTTTGGACAGTTGCTGCGTACATCGCTGCTGCATCATTAGGAGTCGAGAAATACTGATGGCGCCCGCTTTCGAGTCGCACTGCTTTCATATCCGCATGGAGGTGATGAAGAAGTGTGCCTGCGGTTTGAAAAGGGCCGAGGGCCTTTTGCGTTGATGTGTGTGTGTATCTGTACCCCTTCTCCGCTTGGCTTGCCTCCTAAATGCTGAAATGTAAAGACCACACAGACACCTGGCAGTACTCCACAACAGCCTGGCTTTTTCCTCCCACTTTCCTTTTTGCTCCTTCCCCCTCTCTCTCTCTTTTTCTCTGATTTTCCTTTCCAGTTTATTCCGTTCTTCCGCTGACTTTCTCAAAAAACCCTGTTGATGACGACCGGTGAAGTAAAAGATCTGTAAAATATTCCCTGTCGGATGTTAGAATGACATTTACAGTGACCTCACGCACAGGTGGCCATGTCATATACCAGTGTTTGTTTGAGGTGAAATGGAGACAGATAGTGAAGATATTTAGCATTATTTTAGCCTTTTCTCAAATATGTTTTCTATTGAATTATTGCAGTTGACACGGAAAGTCCTTTTTAAGTAGAGAGAAGCATTTCCACAGCAAATGTTTTAAAATATCTGTTCAAAAATCTAAGAGCTTTGATTACTTGCTGTATTTTTGTTATTATGCTGTAATCCTATACAGACACATGCATGTATATATTTAATAAAAATATGTTGTTTATATACTAAATATATTTATAATAGCAAATATAAGAAACAAATATATAAATGCATTTATATGTAAATAATTGTTTGAATATATACATAATAAATAAACACAGTACAAACACATGTAAAGAAAAACTTTTTGCATATAAAGTGTATCCATAGTTTCATTGACACTGATGTGGCTTAAATTAATCAGTTTCTGTGTGTCTTTCTCAATGCTCTCAGAATTCCTTATTGGATCATTAGTGTTTGTTTAGACTGCCTTGTGCAAACAGCTTCTCAGGCTTTATGTCTAATATTCCAAGAAAGCTCAGATCATATATTTCACACTCATTGTTTTCCCCATTGTTCTTGGATCAGTTGGTGTGGCCATACACACTAACCCCCTCATCAAAGGCAGCCTGAAAACAGGAATTACTTCATTATGATTCTCTTTGCTCTGTGATTCTCAACCTGAGATAAGATCTGTGTCAGCTGGAGACTGGGCCACATCCCACAGGGCCATTTAAACATCTGGAATGAATGTGTTAGCGCTTCCGCTCTGTGATTGGACATGGAAGTGCTAGCTATCGAAAATCTCACTCCACTGGCTGGGGGATGACAGGAATTTTTGGGACTTTCCCTCCAGCAGTGATATCATCTGGTTTCCTGGCTCTCTTAAATACCTCTCCGCATACAGATGATGTCCCTGTGCTTATTCCTTTACTCACTGTCATTAAGATATTTCAGGACCCTTAAAGTCATGAAGCCTGTACTTCAGCAGGGATAAGTTCTCAATCTCAAAAAGAAAAGTCTAGCCACTTATATTACACTAATTATGAAGTTAAAACAGTAATTAAACCACTAAATATCCATATCATTTACTATATGTACTTTAATGAAGTGTTACGCCACACTAGAAAAAACAAATATTTGATTTAACTAAAATTCTTAATAGTTTGACCTTCATACTAAGGTCAATATGGATAATCAACTGTTTGTATGCCCACATTATTCAAAATATATAATGTTTCTTAATTTTAAACATAACCTACATTTTTAGTTGAACTTAAGTCAGTGCTTTTTAGCAATGAACGCAATTATATTAGTAGATTCCATTTGTATCTATCTATCTGAATTGTCTTAGCTTTCCATCATGCATCTCAAATTTTTGTCATTTTTTGGGGTGTTTTCCCTAGTTTTTATTGAAAAGTGAGTAGACAGGGAATGATCAAACGCAAGACATATCAAATACAAAACCACTAGACCTTTTTTTTCTCAAAAGCATACAGAAAAGATATATGTATACAGCATAATTGTCACAGTGTGGGAGAGACCATCATTTAGTTATTAACTGTATTTGATCAGAGGTTCTTCGCTCAAAGCCGAGGTCCAGTGACAGCTGCCCTGAGGCAACCTGTCGAGCTCAACAGCACAAAGGTGCTTGTGATCTTTCTAACACTCGTTCCTGGTTTTGTATTTTATCCACACCGTTGGGATTGAACCTAAAACCTTTGTGTTAGCAGCCCAGATTGTTAACCACTTGGCTGCCCTCACCCCCAAGAGATACTACTTGGGCGAGCAAATGTAACCGGATACATTATCCAAACTGAGGTGGCTACATATTCCTCACAGACAGAATCAAAAACAAGCCACTTAACATTCCAGAACTCACACTAAAAAAGAAATTCTGATTTGCAGATTCGTCTCTGGCGTTCCTATTACCTGTATGTGGTCTTATTGTAACTTCTGCTCCAGTGATTCTCAACACTCCCAGAAAAGATGTGAATATCACCCTCGTGCAAATCTGTCTTTAGGGAGGCTGGATCAGTACACATGCACGTTGAAGACTTTAAATTTACTGGTGATCTCGCTGAGCACAGAACATTATGTTTCACATGAATCACTGTGAAATTAAGTCGCACAAAGCACATCTTTGTCCGTTTTATTTCCCCAGCAGGATTTATGTTAGTATCACTGTCTGAATTCAGCTTGTCACCAAAAATTATAGTTTGGCTTTTTATAGAAGATAAATTAACTTTGTGTGAAAAGGTATATGGATTGCTGAAGCGCTGCATTTCCTAGGAGGTTGAGTTATGCTAGCTTTTAGCTTTTACATATGTCACAAGGCTCGCGAGTTCAAAGGCAGAGTGCAATGCAACAATGTCCCGAAGTTACACTCAGAGGCAAGCTAATGATTTTTCCATTAGCTGTGATGTTTTCATTGTGAGGAAATACTATATTATTTTGTCTGTGTAAGTTGTCATGATTCAACAGACGACCTGCACGATATTAAAGATGAAGTGTGTGATTTCTGAACGATTTAGGGCACTGAATGGAATGAATGAATGTTTTTAAACAGGTTTCTAAAACACCTTTTCTGCCATTGGTCTGTAAAATATGCTGGAAAATGTGATTTTCTTGCTTAGTATTTTGTCTTGTTTCCAGTACATTTATCATTTATCATTTATTAATTTTAAATTAATGTATTTACTCGAGAAGGAAAGTTTTCACTCAAAAATGAAAATGTACTCACACTCAGTCTATCTGTGATTTAGATGAGTTTGTGGATCCTCTGTAGTGAATGGGTGCCGTCAGAGTCCAAACAGATGATTAAAACATTGCAATAATCCACAAGTAATCCACATGACTCCAGGCCATCAGCTAACGTCTTATGAACATAAACTTTTCTGAAAATGTATTAAAATTAAAATTGCAGTTTATATATAAACAACAGCAACAAAAATATCTGTCAGTGGAGTACATAGAGTTAATTCAAAGGGGAATTAATTTTCTTACCCCACTGACATATTATGCATGAAACTTTTTAAGATATTTTTTTCAGGAAACTTAAATGCATAGTTACCAAAAAACTTACTCACCCTCAAGTTATTTCAAATCTGTCAGAATTTCTGTTGAAAACAAAAGAAGATATTTTGAAGAATGTTGGTAACCAAACAGTTGACGGTAGCCATTGACTTCCATGTTATTTTCCCCATACTATAGAATTCAATGGCTACCGCAATCCATAAACCCATGTTATTTAAATGGTTTACCAAAAAAAAAAAAAATTTATACAGGTTTAGAGTGACTTCAGGGTGAGAAAATTATGACAAAATTTCATTTTTGGGTGAAGTAAATGTCTTGATTAAAGAATGTTTACAATGGAAAACAAGATAAAAATACTAAGTACTTCTTTTTTGTAAAGAATTGAGAGTAGAATAACCTCAGATAACTCACTGCAGACACTGAACGTTAACAGGAATCGCATAATCACAGATTTGTAAAGGTGCTGACAGCTAAATGAAGATTTTTAGAGGGGCTGAGATGAATGATTGCTCCTTTAATAGAGTCTAGCAGCACCTGTGACTTACTTATAGATGTCTTTACATATTAAGATAATAAAAAACACTTCACCTTGAATATTGATTCGTACAGTAGTTCATATTCTATGACACTCTAAAGTGCTTTTAACGATTTGATTATGAAACTTTTTTGAGTGTTTGTTGCTTCTCTTTGTTCTTCTGGCGAGGGCCGGTTAGTCGAGATATAGAGGTAACGTGTTCTGTCGGTGCCAGCTGGAGCGCTGCCAACTCCAGCAGGAGTTTTTCTCTTTCTCCTGTTTGATATTTACTTTACGGCCTTCTCTGAAAAAAAACTGCGGCAGTCGGAGGGAGACACAGGGCCATTTTAATGTGGAAAAAGGGGCTAGTTGTGTATTCGGCCGCACTGCTGTCTTATCCCTCCCCTAATTTGCCGAGAATAGACTTGAGGCTATGGGCTCTTAAACGTTCTTGTTTTAGCGTTCCAGAAAGGTGCTGGCCAGTGTCATCATGCGTTCTACACAGAGAGGGCACACGCGGTCTTGTATTATATGGGTTTGGTCTTGTCTGGGAAGGTTGAGCGTTCAATCTGTGCCAACAACATGTTATTATATGCCAAGCATAGCACTTGATTGTCAAAGCCAAATCCCCGCCCTGATGGGACAGATTAATAGATATTTTAAGGATATGGAATATGTAATATTTAATGGAAATGAAATTAGATTCGGTTTGATTCCATATGGCAAAGTCACGGTAGATTGTGGCTTGAAAGACTTAAATGCCATGGGGCATAATGAAAGCTCTTATAAAGAGGGGAAATGGAACACCTGTCTCATAGTCAAACCTATGCCATACATACACATCATAGACTGGCTAACATTTTCATGCTAGGAGATATAATCAATTTCAAGAGCCACTAAAAACTTTTTAGAGTAAATTATGTGTTTGTGGGGTGTATATAAATCACTGTAGAAAAATACATTTCAGGCCGATAGATAGATAGATAGATAGATAGATGTGTGTATTTCTATTTCTGACATGCTAGATGGTGACTCTGGACCCTTTACATATGAATATCATTTTTTTTTAATAATTGCTTAAAATTATAGTGATTAGAAAATACTGCTATATAATAAACATAAATAAAGAGTGAACATCATACTGTTCTTTTAATATTCTTTCTATTAATATAAGTTCTGTATTAATATTTCGAACATATAATTTACATGAACATTTTTGCTATTGTACGTAAATGCATTTATGAAGCAAATGTGGTATGATATAATAAATATATTAAATTTAATAACAGTGGGATAGGCTTCAGAATCCAAGCAACCTTCGAGAGGACAGAGGGTTTGTAGAGTGGATGGATGTAAATCATATTTAACTATTTCCGTTTATGTATTTGGCACACATTTACCAGTAGTTTGAGAGTCTTTTTGAATGATTCAGAAGAACTGGTTCATTTGCTCATGTTGCTTGTTTTTACATGAAGCCCAGAAATGGAAGTGACATTGCTGTGATATCTGGCACATTTGTGGTGTGTCATGGTTTTTTTTTGTTTTTTTTTATATTTTTTATTAAAGGCAGTATGTTGATTGCAGGGCACAGGCCGAAGTTGGATGACTCGCCGAAGGCTGGACTGTTCTCTGATCGTCTCAGTGAACTGGAGCGTATCCGGCAGACCACCATGCGGGTTACTGTGCCAACGCAAACGCCACGGCCTTCGCTTAGCAGCCCCAACTCCTTCACACCTCAGGGGCAGACTCAGATAACAGGTATGAGTCTGCATAGATAAAGATACACACAGACAGATAGACGCACACATGGTCTCATAAGAATATGTACCTCTGTGGACTTTTTTGTGCAACATCATTTTTACATCCTTTACAGCATGGTTCGTCACAGTTGCAAAAGAAATGAAACGCAGGTTCAATATGTGAAACCTGGCAATTTTTTATTACGTTGCTAAAAGTTAATGCTCTTTCATGTTGGAAATAGGCCCTACACCAAATCCAACCCTTACGCATGCAAAACTGATTTAAACTAAATCCTCGCCTTTCAAATGCATTTCTGTTCTCTGTGAGCTCCCAAGCAAACCTAACGTTTATGAAAACCCATAGATATGAAGCTGGATATTTGTGATAATAACAATCAAAAGTATCAGTTATCAAATATCCCAGCACATTAATATTGTTTTGAAGTCATAACATGATATTCTTCAAGTAAGCGTGCAAGAATTATACTTTATTAATCGAAACTCTAAATTTGTGTGAAAAGGAATAAAAGTTGTCAGAGTTTTTTTTTTTGCATCTACTGTTCATTTCTTTTGGTAACTGCAGTGATATGTACTTATTAGTACGTATTTCGTGTCTCGTTCACCAAGGTACATTTATACCATGAGACCAGGTAGAATTAATCAGTTACCCAGGCAATGTTAATTTACAAATGTGCATGTTTCTTATATATCAGTTTTACTGATATCATCTGCATGCAAAACCACATAAAAGAAGTAAAGGATCCTTTAAGTCACAGCTAACCTGTCAGTTAGAATTGTTGTTTCTTTGACAAAGAGCGATTATATTTACTCATCCTCCCAAGCATTTCAGTATATCTGGTGTCTGTCAGTGTTACAGTAATGTCTATTCGTCTCAGCACAAAGTGGTTTATCTAAGCTGAAATCGCACACTGCAACATGATGGACAAGTGGAAACCGAGTGCGGACAGCCTAGGGCAGTGCGTTGTGTCACTGTGAGAGAACAGGATATCACCTGTCCTTAATTACTGCTCTGAGAGCGCATGTCCTATACTCTGGGTCCTGTTACTGTACTGTGTGCAAGCCAAGTGACTGAATCTGAGAAGGAATGCACTGTATTTTGTTGACTTTAGCAAATTTTTTTTGTCTGCTTTTAAACGGATACTTGGCATGGCAGAAAGCTTTAATTATGAAGCATGAAATATGTCTTCTCAGACACACATTTGAGAATGGCTTCATTGAAATGCTTTGCCCAAGGGATCGCATTGTATTTGCTTGCCACAAAAAGACTATGTGAGACAGACAAATATAAATAGAACAGTTGAATTGTCAGTTGTAACTAAATCAAAGACAGGTTATGCTGAATAATTAACATATAACAACGTTTAACACTTAAGATAAACCTCTTTCATGCTATTTGTAACACTTAGAATGAAGATACATTTTTCCCATGTTATTTGTGTTGTTTTTTCCTTACATTTTTGCTACGTCACAACATACGACCCAGTCCAGCTTTATCATATACTACCCATATATATATACAGTATATATGAATGTATTAGCCAAACGATCAAACATGATTCATCACATTCAAAATAAAAGTTTTTGTTTACATATGTGTGTGTATACTGTGCATTAATATATTTAAGAAAAATATGTTGTTGATATATTAAATATATTTATATATAAAATATAAGAATATAAATGCATTAAAAAAAATTGTCAAAATATGTACTGTATTTGTGTGTATTTATATAATATACACAGTACACATACATATATAAAAATAACAATATAACAAAAGCTTTTCTTTTTAAAGGCAATTAATCATAATTAACTGTTTGACAGCACTTAAATAAAACACAATAGAATATATTCTGTAGAATCCTGACTAACTGAACAACTTAATTTTCCATTAACTTCCTTTTTTTTTTTTTTGTCCAAACAATAGATGTCAAAGGGAACCGAAACTGTTTAAGTAGCAGCATTCTTGATATTTCTTATTTTGTGTTCCACAGAACAAATGAAATTATACCGAGTTTTCATCTTTGGGTGGACTATGCCTTTTAACTACTTTGTTTTCTTTCATTTTTCTTTTCTTTTGTACTTTTAG
>JAUCMS010000045.1:16580776-16603827 GCA_032357445.1 Enteromius radiatus
GAGTTTTCATCTTTGGGTGGACTATGCCTTTTAACTACTTTGTTTTCTTTCATTTTTCTTTTCTTTTGTACTTTTAGATCCACGCCAGGCTCAGTCTTCCCCACCTTGGTCATATGACCAGACATACCCGTCGTACCTGAGTCCCATGGCCTCCCCGTCTGTGCACTCTACCACCCCGCTCTCTTCCAGTCGGGCCACAGGGCTGCCCTCCATCAGCGATGTGCCCAGACGCCTCCCAGGTAACCTCCAGCCTCAGCCCTACAGCAGGTGCGCCCCCTACCCCTCGCGTCTGACACTGCAGTGGGCAGCGGGGTGGGCACGTGTTTTATGGTGGTTTGAACATTTAGAAAGATGGGGATTTGTGTGAATAATTAATTTATAAAAGAATAAAAAAGAATAATTGTAAAAAAGCTCCTGATAAATTGCATAATGCAAAAAAAGTTGTTGCATATAGTAGTATAATTTTTTTATTATTTATATGCTATTATGATTTTATATGTTTATAACATATATATATATATATATACATTTATTTAAATTAGAACTTGATTTAACTACACAAAAGTGCTGCAAATCTGTTGAGAAATTTATTTCTTAATGTGTTGTAATAATGACTATTTAATCAGATTCATAAAAAAAACATGAAAAAAAGGGAAAAAGCAAGGATTCGTTTTGTGAGGGCTATTTTCTGAAATTATCATTTTTCTGTAATGGTTTGTCAGTCATATTTAACAAATCATAGCATTAAATTTCAAATACGCTCGATTTTTATTAGTTAATGGAGCTGTATATATGTAAACGGAGACGGTTTTTAAAATTGGACTGCACCATGAGCGTATTTTTAAAACTCGAGGGGGAAGAAAAAAAAGGTTTCCTTTGCTCCTCTTTCCATGGCTTTGATCCTGCATAGTATATTGTTAATAACAGACCAAGACATAATAACAGGCCAGTGGCGGGCAAATAAAGCCGCTTTATAGCATTACGCTTCCCAGAGAACCTTTGGGGAATGGAAGGCCACTCGGTGCCCGACTCACACCCCATAAGCTAATTTGTCCTTGTGTGCCCTGCAACACACCCGGAACATCCCCTTTAAAAAATAAATGTAGACAGACAAGTTTCTATTTCCAAACACCTGTTTGATTCAGTGCCAGTTATTTACTGCCATTCTACACCCTCATCCATTCCTGAGAACCAGGAGAGGCTCAAAGTGATTAAAGAAAAATCTCCCTCACCTGAGCGCTGGCTGCCAGCTTCTGGACGCCTGCCACCTGCCTGTCGTTGTTTAATTAGTTTAGGTATATCATCCTTTCATTTGATGCTGGCACTTGAGCTTATGTTAATAATAGGTTTGGTGTGAGATAAGGACATGGCTCTTTGATGTCTCCCACAACTTAACTTTAAGAGTAACAGAGCAAATATGCATTGTTGTTGTGTATTGCAGATACAAAGCTCTTAAGGAGTATTAGTCTTAGCAGCGGTGGTAATACTAATAAATACTTCTGTACTTAAGGGGGCGATAGAGTTACCTCAGTGTTTGTTCTATTTAAACTTGTTATTCAGATTATGTCAGCTTTAGTGTGTCATTTTTTTCTGCCAGCAAGCAAATTTGCAAAAGTAATCATTTAAATTTAAAGATTTCTGGAAAAACTGTGGTTGATATTAAGGGAAAATCAGTCTATCAATTTCTTGTATATTTTAGCACTGGGGGGAAAAAAATACTTTACCCTAAACAAGTTTATTTAATTATTTACCCTTAAAAAGCTTTTTCTTCAATATTAGAGATGAAAGAGTAAACTTTCTGTATATATTGTCATAGGATTTGTTTATATTTTGAATTAACTTTATTATTATTATTTTTATTAGTGCTTTTAAACAATTAATCACATCAAAAATATAGGTTTTTGTTTACATAATAAATGTGTGTGTACTGTGTCTATTTATTATGTATATATATATATATATATATATATATATACAGTATATATACATACACATGTTTATATAAATTATATGACTATTAATATCAACATGTAAATAATAAATATATGTAAATATTTTCAATATATATACTAAATTTGTTTGTGTGTATATATATATATATATACACACACACATAATAAATATACAAAGGCCACACACATATATTATGTAAACTGAAACTTTTATTTTGGATCCGATTAATCGCGATTAATCATTTGACAGCACTAATTTGTTTTTTATTTTCATTTTGCATGTTATAAATTATTGAATAATTTCTTATTTTTTGTAAAGATTTCTAAATACTAATAATAATTCTACAAATTAAATATATATATATATATTTTTTTTTTACTTCAGTGAACTTTTAAAAAAGATGGCTTTAGCAATACTAGTTGCAATAGGATTTATGGGTCTGATTCATTTCCAAAAAGAAAAAAAAAAGGGAAATCGAGCTTGAAGGATATGTGTGTTTATGCACTTGCCTGTCAAAGGTAGAAAGTTATAGCGTTAGCACTGTAGCAAACAAAGAGCAAAAACTACTTTACTGTGTTGAATAGTGACATCATTCCTCATGTAGACATGACTTAAACTTGAATAAATAAGCCATAATTGTTTGGGTCACCTGAAACAAATCATTCTTGCCAAATAAATCATTACAGACATAGCATCTGTTCTCAAGACTCGTCTATGAATTTATGTAAATAACTTTTTTTGCTTTTATCATTTAGTCTCTTATTCAGAGCACAGGCTCTCAGTATAGCCCGGGGCAAGAGAACCATTATCGTCAATTGCTCAAAAAAAAGATTTTGAATATAAAAGAAAAAGGGGATGGGTGTAGAGGGAAAAAGGAGACACGACTAGCATTAGCGACAAGCCATGCCTCCGCAAATCGCCCACGTTTAACCATGCCACCCAGTCGGCCCACAGACATGGTGACAAGAAAGACGCCGTGTGATTTATGAAAACAGCTCTGCGCCAGGGAGGCGAGGCCGTTTCTTTTTGTTCCTCTACCCCTTGGCACCAGCGCTAGCTCCAGACCATTAGCGGTTTCTGATTTTTGGAGGGAAATAAAGAATATGTTAAGGACAGAAGGGCAGATGGACAGTTTTTGCTGGGGTTTAAAATGCTGAAGATACCAGGAGCCCACAACAGTGCAGACGTCTGTCTCTCTCGCTACAATGCTGCTTTGCGCCCTTCTAAACGTTTCCAAATGTGTGACCGATTATGCATCCTAGTTGTGTTTTATGTGCGGCAAGCAATGCAGATGCACACACACACACTTTTGTATGCACAGGAACAATTTAAATGTGCGCACAGCATACAGAGGCATATAAAAACCCCGGAGACACAAATAAACTGAGACAAATAACCGCACACATGAATACACATACACATGAACTTGTCTGTGACAAAGAGGGAAAAACCACAATGAAATGCAGCCAACTAATCGATAAACTGTCCTCCTCTACTTGTCTCTAATTTAAAAAGTTGAAAAGCTATTCATATAATATATATTTTCTTCAATTAATTTATAAAAAAGTAGATTGGTCTAATTTGAATCCAGAAAGAAGGACTAATTTCCCCAGGACTTCTATCTGGTCAAACTACTTCTTAAACACATAGTAGCTATGTTTATGCACTTAGTTAAACAGGATTGTAGTTAAATGAAGTGCTTATTGTCATAATTGTTCATTGCAGGAATATCTATAAATTATTCAGTACTTCTACAAAACGTAACCTCAGCGTTTGTTTCTGCAGGTTCGACAGATTTGAGTCCTTTTCCTGGCCAGTTTGAGCGTCAGTTCCCTGCATTCTCCTCGCTCACCGAGAGCCGATTTTCCAGTCCCAGAATGCACTACCCGGCCACCTTCACGTACACGCCCACCCCCGTCACCAGCGGCATGTCCCTCGGCAGCGCTCACTACCACACCTACCTACCCCCGCCATACCCCGGCTCCACCCAGAACCAAAGCGGACCCTTCCAGAGCAGCAGCACACCTTATCTCTACTACGGCGCCTCCTCGGGCTCCTACCAGTTCTCTATGGTTCCTGGAGGAGACCGATCGCCCACCCGGATGATGCCACCTTGTACTAGCGCATCCACGGGAACCAGCCTGGTCAACCCCAACCTCCCAGTCCAGGCCGATGGAGGTGGAGGGGTGGAGGGGGACGGAAGTCATAGCAACTCCCCCACTCTTCTCAATCCTGCTGGTAGAATGGACGAAGGCGTGTGGCGGCCATATTGATCGGACAATTACGTGAGCGTGGAACCTTCAAACAAACAGCATGGTTTTAAAGCACAAACCTTACTAGGATGTTCATCCTGTCTCGCTGAGCTACTTTCCCTCGCTAACATGAGTATTTATGAGCCTGTTGAAAGGGAAGTATTTTTTACATTGGACTTGTTGTTGTCATACGTTATTCTGGACCTTTGACCTCTGGGATTCATTGTCATAGGCGGGATTATTTGGAATTGAAGGAATAGAGATGGATTGAGTATTTCATTAGCATTATGTTATTATATACTTGTCTTGGCATGTTTTTAATATATCATTTAAAGCACTGAACAACATCTGTATGACTGTTTATGATCGGATATCTCTTTTTGTGCTTTTTTTTTAACTTAAGCATTTAAGTTATACGTATTTGATAAAAGGATTTAAAGTAACTTATAAAAGCCATAGATTAATTAATGTATTTGGAACTTGACTCATAGAGGGAATATTTTTGTAAAGCATCTATGTTCAAGTTAATGCAACTAATTTAGGGTAATTTAAATTTCTGTGCCTTAATTGATCACACAGAGCTGTATGTTTAAGTCGAATGCGTTTAAAAAACGAAACAGGTCTCTGTGTCTAAGTACAATACATTTGTAAGCAGTTAATATTGCTTGATGATGCTAAGTGCTTTTTCACTGTTTTAAAGCTTTAAACCAAAGAAACAGCCACGGATGCTCAAAAGTGTTTGCCATTGTGCTAGACCAAGCTTTCTTTGAGTAGCGTGCATGTGCTGGGATAATTTATTTAGCTTTTATGTTGCTTAATCAGATGCGGCTGGGAAAGGTTTCCAGTGGGGGGTATATTGAAGGTGCTGGATGTATCGTACATGGATATTCTTTTCCTGATAACTGGAGCAATTCACATCTTTAAAATGCACTCAGTTAAGGCACTATATTACCCATTGCAACAATGCAGCTGGAGTAAATTCCTTTTTTTGTTGTTGTTGTTGTGCATTTATAGTATTGAAATGTTCAAAATGTGGGGTCAGTTATATTTTTTTAGGAAATTAATATTCTGCATAGATGCAGTAAATTGAGCAAAAATGGCAGTCATTGACAAAAAAAAAATAACACAAAAACATGAAAATGTTTTCATTAAAATATGGTCTAAATGTTTCATAAACAGTTATAATACTAGAGTGATTTTTAAAGGATCATTTGACATTATAGACTAAGCGATGATGTTAAAAATTCTGCTCTGCATCACAGAAATTAATTATATTTTAAAATATATTCCGATTGTAGGAACGTTTCAAAACATTGCTGCTTTTATGCCAATTTAATCAAATAAGTGCAGCATTAAAAAAAAATATTTCTGAGCCCAAACTTTTGCCCAGTTGTAGCAATATTTTATTTGATTGATATGGTGGAACATTGTCAGTTATGAAACTTAGCTTCACAATTTGAGAATACTAACTTTTCCTTTGTTCACCAGTCATCAACAGACTGATTCACCCAACCGCAATCGTCTAACAGAGTTATATTTATCGAGTGCCTTACAGTTGAAACTATACAGACCTCACCAAACAACTGAAAGCTTTCCTTGAAGCAGTGCTTTTTATACGGCTTGTAAACCCATATTTAAGCAATTAAATTAAAACAAACCAAAGCTCTTAGCTTGAGTTGGATGTATTTCTGACCTTCTTTACCTTAACATTGGTCCAGTATTGCATTTCTGGCAGAACTAGTCATGGTACCTTTTTGGCTGCTTCAAACCAGGGCCGTTGCTTGAATTCATCACAGGATCCAGGTCAGCATTCCCGGGTTATCCCATCCTGACGGCGAAACCGCTTCAAATCAGGGTGTCTACCTATAAATTGAAATAGCTGTGAGTGTGTACGAAATGTTTACAACGTTCAGCGACCATGTTGTATATTACAGGAGGTAAATACACTCTAGTTTTGTTGAATTATTATCTCACTTCTTCTTATGTAAATTAGTATTTATCTGACAGGTTAACTGAGGGCAATTTGTAGCAAATTTGTCTCTGGTTCTTGCATGCTTTGTTTCCTTTGCACATCTGTGTTTAAATTATCTCGCTTTTCTTCCCTGTGAAGCCTGTTCTCTTTTATCCACAGATAGAAAAAAGGGTTTAAGGGAGATTATCATGACAACAGTGAAAGAAATTGGCTTTTTTTGATTGTTTTACGTTGTTATAATAGTTTTCTTTGTAAGAGAAATAAAAAGAAATTTTTGCAATGATCTCGTCCGTCTCGAAAATCATATTCTATCATAGTTTCCTGGCATTACTTTGTTCCTATTTAAATATATCATCTCCGTCATTAAACTTTCTCCTCTGTCTCTCTTCCCCCGTTTGACGTTGATTAAAAGTCACATTGGGGCTTTAGGGAAGACTAATGGCCAGAAGTCCATGCGCCGGGTTGTTCCATTTACATACAGTTTTATTGCCTTATCAATGAACCTTGAGGATACCTGGCCGGAGATGAAAGCTGGGAAGCAGCTCAGGGATTGTGCACTACAGTAGAACGCACTGACTTGGACTGAAGTCTGGATCAACATTTGCTTTGGATGGACCTGGAAGCTCACGGCTGGCTTCAGTGCTGAGTTTGTGTCTCTGGTACCGATGTCTGTTAAATTGGGATTGTTACACATTACTTGAAGACATAACAGGCATAATCAGAGTGTGATCCATCTCCATTTAAACCAGGAGCCTTACTGGGATTTCAATGAACTGAGTGGGAAAAGCAAGTTTGAGGTTCACACTTAAGATGTTCCGATCTGCATCCAGCTATTAATGAGCCAGAGATCGCAATGTTCTTACAGGAATAATTCACCCATAACTGAAAATTAGCTTCTAGTTTACTTACCCCTCAGGGCATCCAAAATGTAGATGAGTTTGTTTTTTTCATCAAAATGGATTTGAAAAAAATTTGCATTACATTGCTTGCTCACCAATGGGGCCTGTTCAATGAATGGGTGCCGCTAGAAAGAGTCTAAACAGCTAATAAATTCATCATTGTAATCCCCACCACTCTAGTCAATCAATTAATGTATTGTTAAGTAAATTATTAATAAATAAATACATTAAAATGCTTAATTAATGATGGATTTGTTCCTTACAAACACACAGGATTTTGCTTTTTCAAGACATTTTTTTTGATGGACTGGAGTCATTACTTGTAGATTATTGTGATGTTTTTATCTGGTGTTTTTACTCTCATTTTGACGGCACCCATTCAGTTCACAGGATCCATTGGTGAGGAAATGATGTATTGCTACAGTTTTTTCAGTAAAGAAACAAACTCATGTACATCTTAAATGGCCTGAGGGTTATTCAATTCTCTCACCACATTGATTTATTTTTGGTAAAGTATTCCTTTAATCTGGCTGCATAACAAAAAGACTGCTCAGAATGTTCCTGTGTTTTAAATGTATCAAAAAATCTGTTCTGTATATGTCCAAGTTTAAATTAGATTTTAAATCCAAGGTTTCAGTGTGCTCTCAGACTTTTGGACCCCACTGTGTATTATTAAAAACAGTGGAGTCAAATCTGAAGTAATGTTGGGTGTGTTAGTGTGTTAGTATTTGAGAGGGTGCTGTACCTGATACCGTATTGTTCTTGGTCAAGAAAAACTCCCATAGATTTTCCCTTTAACATCAATCTTTCAATTACTGTCTTACCTGAAAGACAAGGAGAGAGACAGTCCACCCACAAACCAGTCAGCACCTCTGTGTCAAACAACCCTAGACAAACTTCACTCTGCAGACAGTCTGTGTTAGGGCAAAGACGAGCATACTTCCAATAAAAATAAAAATTAAAAAAAAAAATATATATATATGTGCAATATATTTTAAAACAAGCACAAATATAGCTTGCTTTGTGAGGTTTATTCTTAAAACAATGTTAATAAACCTAATGAAAATATTAATTTAAAAGAAAAACACCCAAAAACTACAATATGATCATGATTTGCTCAACACAGCATCAAAAAGAAAAAAACAACAATTATACAATGACTATATTATACGTCAATATTACTAAGTCGAGCAATTATTAAAAAAACTCACCTATAAAGCAACTTTAGAAAAGACAATACTGTCGGTATTCAAAATCAGTTGATTGGGTTGATTCAATTTCGTTCAATATCTGTTGCTGTAAAGCTCCTCAAATTTAATACAGCTTCAAAAGCAGCTTTACCAAAGACAATAGTGTTATACAGTTCAATACAGTTCTAATAAAGTGGGATAAGTATTGTTCTCATCCAGTAGCTTACGGTTATTTTAGTGAATTTGGTAAACAAAATCGCCTCAGTATTGTTTATTGCATTTAGCACCACGAGGAAGAACAGATGTAGCATTAGCTCAGCTGCGCCATCTAGTGCTTCAATATCTTTGCTGTGTTTTAATTTGGTCTTTTGGAGAGATTAACCCATACTTAACATGAGCTCTGTTTGGTTCTTGCAAATACTTTTTTATATAATACAGAGAATGTAAAGAAAAAAATTGTTAGCAGTTTGGAAATATGCAAAAAAAATATGCACAAATTTCCAGAATCGAAATCGAAACATTTGGATAAAACCAATTTCTGGTTTCACTTTGTTGACATATTAAGGTTTTAGACATATTTTTCATCACTCAATACATCAAAAAATGTCAGCAGACAGAAAAAAAGAAGAAAAAAAAGAAAGCATTTTCCCCATAAATGATATATAAACAAACTTTTTGTCAAAACCTTAAAAATACAGATAGGAATATAACTAACTAAATAAGTTTAGCAAGTGCTTTACAGAAGTTGACAGTTCTGGCTCAGTGCATGAGAAAAAAACTAATTTTGAGAAAATGGCCTGTGAAGATGTGTGATCTATTTGAAATACAGATGCAAATAGATAAAGTGCAGTAAAATAAACACTTGCTAGGGTATTTTGGATGTTTTCTTTCCACTAGTCTGAAACAACACATTATGAAACACTAAAAAGCCCAAAATCAAAACCAGCTATTAAAAAAAAAAAACAATGAATTTGCCAATACTGTCTTGTTACGAAACTTCAGAGCAGTTTTGGTCAAATTACACTCAAACCCACCAGATAGTAATCAAGGTAGTTGTGGGCCGAACGGCTCTGATATCAGTACCATGGACAGCTACCAGATGAACAATAGATCTCATTGTTAAATCTATAGGTTTGTGCCAGGAGACTAAAGTTATCTTCCATCTAACCTGTCAAAGGCCACTCAATACAAGTGAGCGTCTCAGCAAAGATCTACTTGCACATGATGGACAGAGTTCAGCAGAAATATTCATGCAAAACAGCCTTTTTCCATAGGATTGAGCCAAACACTAAAATGTGAAATATTTGGAAAGAAACTCCAGCTTGAGCCTCAGCCAGTCGCAGAGGAGCAAAGACATGTTTCTCGTCAAAGAAACGGCCCTATAAACCTTTTGAGGTGACTGAGTGTTAATTGAGAACTAATGAACTGGTAATGCAAACCGGTCAAATCATCGTTTCCAGAGAGCTCCCATGATGAGTGACATATAGTCCCGGTGACATTATACCTATTATTTCTGATACTGTAGTTTGGAAAACGACAGCGCAATCCTGCCCGATGCTGCAAGCCAAACCGTTTTATCGATGCCCAGGTCTGGTACTCATTTAGCTCTGTCTCCAAATATCCCAATGCATGTTATTATATTAATGACAGATTTTATGGTTTATGACTGGAAAGTCAAACTTTCTCGATTTCCTGTGGAGCTTGTGATGATTTATATGGCTGAATGATAAAACGAATTTTCTTGACAGCCGAGGACTTGCGAAAGCTTCTGTGGGTAAAGCCGGGCTCAGGAACAGCAGATTGTACTCTTATGTGGAGAGATATATCGTATGATGGAGCACCGAGAAGGAAACTCAGCTGTCCCAGTTTTGTACGCAGGCACCAAGTCATGTCCTAAATGAATTAGGGTCCTCTCAGGCGCAACTGTCTCCGCATGTAGCCACATCCTGCCACTACAGGAAGAGCAACATTTCCATACTTGAATGAAAAACTGAAATGACAATCTGTTTTTACTGAGGCTGTAATCACCCTTTCTGCTCACCATATGATTCCATGTTATAAGCTAATGAAGAAAATCTCTTCTACAGCTCTGGCTTTGATCAGTCGCTTTTGAGGAAAATAATAATACAGCGGGCTCCATTATTCAAAATGAAATATAGCTGAGTAATAAATGTCTTACACAAGAATAAAAAAATCTGTGCATTCTCTGTACAGACAAAAGGTCATTCTATGACAAAAAAAAAGTAAGATTCTGTATAACTTTATACGAATACGAATGTGTAGGTACAGAAAAAAATATAACTGATATTGAAAATGTTATTTAGCATCATTGAATCAAACTTAAATACAGTAATTTATGGCAACAAAACCAATTTTTATGGATCAAATCAAGTAAAAATTGCTCTTTAACATTTGTTAATTGTGGGATTTAATTATGGCTTTAGAAATGTAACCATCAAATTTTAAAATATTAAAATGTATTACAAAGATTTATATTTTGTGTGTGTGTGCGTGTGTGTGTGCCTGACAGGCCTGCTGTCTCTCAGAAATAAAGGTATAAATGCTGTCTCTGGGACGGTAACTTACATGTTTGTACCTAAAGAGTCCAGCAGGCCCTGTCAGGTTTATTATCCAATTTGATCCCAACAATGTTGAATAAACATAAAAGTACACAGTCTCACACATACACACACATTAGTACTTAAATTGTACCTAAAAGTTACCGCCCCAGTGACAGATTTTGTACCTTTATTTCTGTAAGTGTACAATTCACAGAAACAAATGTGTGTGTGTTGAGATTTTGTTTGCTTTTACAAAAACAAAACCATTAGCAAAATAAAAAGTAGCTATTAAATGATTGTTTTAAATAGCCTTTACTTTTACTATACCAAATTTTACAAATTAAACACATAAAATGTAATATATGTCATGGTAGAAGTTGGCATTCAGTGACTCATTGTTTTTACATAAACGTATATAAAGGAGTACAAATGACACCCAATTTGTAGAATAACCCCAAAAGTATTCAATTTCTCTGCATTTGTGGATCTAGAGCGGATCCGTATGACAGGACTCGTACTAAACCCTACTGCTTCGCTTTGATGTCCAGTTCCTCTGCCAGACAGGGGCTCTGCAGAGCCAGAAATCCCTCTGGTTAGGTCGTCAGCTTTCTACCGAAGCCACAGGCGTGTGCCTGTCAGATCAACAATCTCCATCAAATCCCACTGCATGTCAGTCACATGGCAACTTCATTACGATTGTGAGGAAAAACCTGATATTTTGTTTCTCCAAGAAAAACCTGGATTTATGTTTCTTCCACTTTGTCCTAATAAAAATGATATAATGCATTTGTGTCAGAATTCTGGAGACTAGTTCATTCTACTAGACCACAAATCAACAGTAAACTTTCATGTGATCCTAAAAACTAAATATTACTGAAATCCGGAGAGGAACTGCAAACATACAACCAAAATGAGGCTAAATAGGGTGACTCGCAATAGTCTTAGAAGTTCAGCAATAATATATGGTTTTGTATACTCAATAAATCTGACGATATCCATTTTTTACTGTTGCTAGCTTTAGAACTGACTGTTGTTTATATGGTCAAGTCACCCAGACACTAACAGACACTCATTCAAACATTGATTCATTCTCAACTGTCATTGATTGTGGTAATATAATACTTTGTTCATCTGGTTCACGGTCCAACCTTTGTTTGGACACAGTTGTGTACAATTTAATATATGTGTCTGGCTGTGCCACAGACACATTGGTCAAAATGTGATTAGTATGCCGCGTGGTTGAACTACCTCCATCTGCTGGATATATCCTGCGACTGCATGCATTGAGAAAAGGTTTTAAAAAAAAAACATGGTAATGAATTAATCCCAAAAATGGTCAGGACTTGTTTTTGTTTTTGTTTTAATTAAAATTACGTTCTTAAACTAAGTGTCAACTATAAAAACGAGAAAAAATGCTTTTAGATTCAGAAAAATAAATTATAGCTGTAAAGATTAGCCTACTAAAAACAGAAGCCTTGAGGTGCTTTTACTAAATATAGCCTATTTGGGTGTTCAATTAAAATTAGTAGTAGCTATCTCAAGGAAAGCGCCACTCAGTATCACGTGATAATGATGTAGGCCACATCTGCTTGTCTTCTCAGTGACCGTGGCACGTACAGGTAGCTATGTATAAATCGCTACTGGCTGTGTAGTAAGGTTTGTGCTTGATTACAACACTTCATAGCATCCCTTCCTGTAGAAATGTGTTTGAAAGTCGCCTTTAAAAGTCGGATTTAAAAGCTCCATTTTTAAAAATGAAAAAACAAACAAATGATATTTATTTGAGAGAAACGTGAATGACATGTGACCACAACGTTTGGCCTGTTCTTCACCCAAAACGGTCATAACCTGAAATATTATATTAGCTACTATATGTGTGCACTGCACCACTTGCTTTTTGTCTTTTTTTTTTTTTTTTTTGGAGCTGTTTTAACATTAGTATGAAAGCTTGTTTGCAAATAAATCAAAAAGGTAATTGCTACTAATCTCAGATTCTGACTCTTTTCCCCCTCACAATTATGAGAACTGCAAAACATACTTGCTTATGAAAAAAAGTCAGTTCTGAGGGGGAAAATTGTAAAATATAATTTCACAATTGCAAGAAAAAAGTATTAATGTTGAGTAAAAAAAGTCAAAATTACCCATTTTCCCGAACATGCAGATCAAATGGCTGGATTTTGTCTACAAAATTTCTCAGAGCAGCCCTTTTATTGTGTGGAAAAGAGCTGCTTAGACATTTCTTTGCTTCAAGACTTCCTTTTGTGTTTCACAGCAGAAAAAAAAAATACTCAGTTTAAATTATTCTTTTTCGTTATTTTTAAATAAATGACTCCTTCCAAAAAAATACAAATTGATTCACAAATTTAAGCCACTGTCTCCGTAGGGTCTCCTCCTTGAGGACTTGTGAATCACTTGAGTCTGTACAAACAGATTAGAGTTACAGCCCCGGACCAGAGTGAGACATGTTTGACATTAATGCCGCATTGTATATTATCAGAAATGCTGAATGTGGACGCAGAGATCCAAGGCAGAGAATGTTTAAGAACTAATTATGAACCAGCGAGGCACAAGACCTATAGCATATTTTCTTACTTGTGTGGAAAAATATAGCAGGCTCCATTTATTTTTCTGCACTGTTATTTCTGGATGGCTCCTACTTCGGGTAAATAGTCCCATTCCCTATTGTAAATCTGACGGGCACAGGTCTTCTGAGACTTTTGAGGCTCTTGTAAGGAAAAATAGAGACAGGGTTGGATGGCTTTTGGCCATAATGAGAGAGTGGAAGCAAAGGGAGAGCTTTGATCCATGGCCTGAAAGCTCATGTTTAAATCTGTTAGCAGACATCACTCCTCTTTGCCCATGGATGAAACGACCAGATCAAAGTCTGTTTCTTTGGGTTTAATGGACAGTGAAACCCAGTTTAGATGTCTGTGACATACCATCAGCTAATATAATAGCCCTTTCACCACGTTAAGAATATATATATACCTTTTTTAAATATATATACATACATATTTATCTTCAAAAATGTATGTAGACAGACAGACAGACAATGACAGTGCATTGACATGCATACATTTTCTGAGCGGCTCAAGTGTCCAAATACACTCAGAATGATCCAGAAACATAACCGCACAATTAGCACTCATCATTCAATTACAACAAATATCCATTTCCTTAGAAACTGCTCCATAAAACGGTATCAATTAGCAAAAACGTGAGCGCAGGGAAAAAGAAATAATGCAAGTCAAACTGTGAAAATATTATTTTATTCATAGAGCTTCACTCAGAATAGGCCTCTCTGGCGCCACACTCTCATTTCATATCAAATGCTTTTCCAAACCACACAAGAGCAGGAGCTCCACAAGGACCTATCATGGGCCCTGTGATATTCCAGCAGTGCTAAGTGGAGAGGAGGAGACCTGGACGGACGCCCGATCAGATTTCCTTATTCTCCATTTCGGTGGACCGCTGTATGTCGTGAATCTCCTTTCCATCTTAGCTCGTTAATTTCCCATAAACGGGGTTGTGAATAAATATTTAAGTATGATATATCCAGCGCCGAATGATGTTAAACGCTTTGAGATAAGCCAAGATGAAACGAGTTGTGAGGAATAACAAAGGCAAGTCTGAATAACTTGTACTTTACAAGAAAATTACATGATAAGGCAATGAAGAATCGAGATATTTCTGTAAACCGTTTGCGGAAACTCCGCTAGTGGCTTTTAAAAGAGCAGGATATTTATGATCATTTGTATTTGCCACACTGCATTTCTTCTAATGAAGGCACACATTTAATTAGCACCTCATTAAATCATTATGTATTTTAAAATGTGTGTTCCTGGGGACTGAAAAAATGCATGAAACATGCAAAATTATAAACGATTGGTTATACAGCTGCCCAGGACAGACCAACATTTTTGCTTTGTTTGTCCTGCTGCTAACAAGAGATTTTTTTGTCATCCGTTATACATAAATAATTATAAAAACATAACAGCAAGCAATATTGACAGATATTGTAAAACGATTGGAGATGAAAGTGAATATTTGCTTTAACAGCTCTCATGTATACCTGGTTATGTAATGCACCAATTCTTGAGTACTGACCAATTCTTTATTTTATTTGTACTATTATAATTTTAATAAATGGCTAATGTCAATGAAATTGAGTTTAAATTAATACTTTCAGCATATTCAGCAAGGGTACATTACATTGATCAAAAGTGTCAGTAAATAGTTAGTATTTCAAATGAATTCAATTCAATTCAATTATTTCCACAACAATATTAATCAGTACTACTGTTTTAACACTTAGCATATTATAAGATTCCTGAAGGATCATGTGACACTGAAGACCGGAAATTACACTTTAAAATATATTCAAATGTATAATTTTTCACAATATTACTGTTTTTACAGTAACGTATGCGTCAAAATATTATTTGGATTTTTTTTTTCAAGATTATATATATATAGGCTATTTAAATCTTTGTAAAGAATTAAGTTTTGGCTGACAGGAGGTGATGATGTGTTCTAGTCAATATTATAGTGACAAATATTTAATTCAGTCTAATGCAGTTAATGTTGTGTGACGTTGACTCAAGAATCAGTGCATGATATGATAAACAGTAAAACAGGAAGAACAACAGGAAACAGTAATGTGAAGTCTCTTTAAATAGAGATACAATAGAAAGTCACTTGGGACAATGCTTATATGAGATGAGTGAGAACTGGTGAATATGAGCTGATATTTTGTATTCATATTTCATAATAATTATATCATAGCACCAGTCCTTATTGATTAACAGGACCCTGGATGAATGAAACTACTAACTTGTAGTTGGGCATCAACAGCTTTGAATTACATGGAAAACATCATCTCTTCCCCAAGAAATGAACTACACCAAGTCTATTTGTGTCGAATTTGTTCATCTGTTTACTTAGTTAGCCTTTTAGCCACATCCTTGTATGCTACTTCGATCTCGTTGTCGGCGGCACAGGTGTTGGTGAACTCTTCTTGTGCATACGCATTGTTCAGATAACGCCACACGCCTGTCAAATCGCTAGGAATTTCGTAGTTCCGATATTTCTTGGCAACGACCTGCAAAAAAGTGGACGAAAAATAGATTAATGAAAATAATTACTTTTAAAAACAAACGTAACTTAAACTTCAAGATGATTTAAGTTGCTGTAAGCAGAGGGGACTTAACCTGCATCGCATTACAACTCAACATGTTGGCTCATGTTTGCTTATACTAGACCACTGCTCCTCAAACTTTAAAACGTGTAGGCTACTTTTTGAAAACTTTTTGAAAATTATCTTTGTGACAAGTGAATGAAAACATCCTGCAAATTTTTACATCTGGAAGTGCACTGTGTATAAAGACATTTTTAAAACAAATTCCAAGCCATTTCATGTCGACGTCAGCATGAAACATAAGCATATTTCCCGTTGATCTTTGTCACTAGGTGGCGCTTTTGGAGCCTTAAAATAGCGTTTTCCCCAGTAACGCTGTACATATAGCAGCACTGCACTCATTTGGGAGTTGTTGAGCAACAAGGTAAAAAAAAAAAATATATTATAATATCAATTATAGTGTTTTGCATGTTAACCTGTTGTTGGGGACTCCCAAAACCAAAATATGATCCTTTCATAACCCATAATAGGGGCACTTTATAAGTGACAGTAAAGACATTCATATTACCAAACAATTAAAAAAATAAATATATGAAGGATTATGTGACAAATTCATGTGATCAAAATTCAGTTTTGCATCACAGGAATAAATTACATTTTAAAATATATTTCAAAACATATTCATTATTACAGTTATTTTGAACTGTAATAATTTTCACAAATATTACTGTTTTAAATAAATGCAGCTTTGGTGAGAACAAAAGACATTTATGGTAACAATAAATGCAAGTGTACAGAAATACACAGTAATTACTACTGGGAATTCTATTAATTTAACTCTAGAGGACTCCAAAGTCAAAAAAACACACAAAACTACAAAGACTGCTTTAAAGTTAAAATGGCTTTTCTTAATGATCACATGGATTATTATGGCTTGAGGTTGTGCTAGCAATTTCCCCCCTAACTTCACCATCTGGCAGCAAACTGTATCTTCCCCGTTGACTGTCCTTCATGAGTGCAGAAAACTTAATATGAATTGTAATGCTAATAGATAGTTCTGTCCAGGTATTACAGGCCCAAACACTGCAGGCCAGCTATAGTGACAAGTCCCCCCTCTGTGCTTCAGCTCACCTTCACTATGTGGAGCTTTGGCAGCAGGTTGCAGTCTGCCAGAGTCAGATCATTCCCGTCCAGGAACTTGCGGTCGGAGGCCTTCTCCTCCTCCATGCTGTCGGCATCTACCTCATCAGGCAAAGGACTGTTCAGGTACTCGTCCAGCTTCATGAGTGCCTTTGTCAAACTCTTCTGCAGAGCTAACAAAACATCACACATTTCTTAATGATCAGTGTGTTATTGCACAGTATTTGATGGTGAATGGAAAAGTTAGCGTTGCCAAAACGTATGAGATATATATATATATATATATATATATATGAACACAGTGTCTCCTAGGCCAAAAAAACTTAAATAGCTAAAGTCTTAAAAAACTTAAGTCTTAAGTAGCACAAACATATTTGAAGCACTAGACAGCAATACATTGTATAGGTCCAAATTCTTGATTTTTCTTTTATGCCAAAAATCATTAGGTATAAAGTCAAGTAAAAAACACTTTAATTGCAAATATTTAATTACATTACAAATGTCTTTACTGTAAACTTAGATAAATTAAATGAATCTTAATTTTTTTTAAAACATTACCCCAGACCTTTAAATGGTAATGTAAATATTAAATATTTGTATGTATGTATTTATTTATTAATTTATTAAAAATTCAAGTTCTATATGTAAGCTGTTTAAAATCTGTCAAAACTGCAAATATTTCAAATATAAGTCATCAACCACAACAAATAATAATAAATATTTGACATATTTAAAGCATCAGCCAAATATCTATATCGACACATCTTTACTGCAAACACAACCACTCTAAAAAATAAAAAAAGTCAAAAATGGTTCTAATACATTCAATGCTAAAATATGTAGGATGTTTACAGTACAATGGATTCCATATAGAGCTAACTGAATTTAACTTTAACAGTTTCAGTGTACTGACCAAAAAACAATATATCCATTCATTCATTCCATCAGTTTGATCCAGTTTGACATGCATACCTTCATTCGCATCTGGCTTAGTGTTTTTTATGAAAGCTGAGAACTTTGCAAATATGTCATTCCCAGCTGTGTTTGACTCCCTGTGCCTGGCTGCGAGTTTGGGGTACCTTGGACACAAGGAAAGGTACATAGAAAAACATGTGTCAGTATTCTTTACAGTTCTAGTTCACAGTGGTTAAATGTGATGTTTAATACAAATATACATTGCAAAACAAGTCTAGAGCTGCGGTTCTTAACGGGTGGGTTTTGATCCAAACATGAGCTGTAGGCCTGTTAGGCCATAGACAACAGCAAAAAAAAAAAAGATGCTAAATGCTAATTTAAAAAAAATGGCAATAAACTAATTTTAATAACCACTTTGGTTCATTTACACTGTGCTGCCAGATTATGTGTTGTTCTTAGTAATAGTAATAGGTGTAGATGTTGTTTACTTTTGTATGCTAAACAATTTTGGTGCTATGTTTGACCATGATTGATGAAATCTGGTTCCTGAAGCAAAACCAGTTGAGAACCGCAGGTTTAGAGTTTCTATACAGTCACGATTTGTCTCAAGTGTATTTGTAAAAATGAGCTTACTTTGGTGGAGCCAAAACCTCCTCCAGAAACTCCTCGATCTTGTTAATGTCTGTCTTCACCTCACCGTTGAAGGTCAGGAAAGGAGGGTGAGTGCCTGGAGCCAAATTGTGCAAATCGGCTGGTTTCCTGAACAAATAATAATAATAACATATCTAAATTTGATTACTTAACTATCCCAGCATTGTACTGCATAAAAATGTAGACACTCATTTTAGATTTTTTAAAGGATAAAATTATAAACTATATTTTCCTGCTTTGACCCTTGGAAAATAGATTATATTTGAACAATATCAATTTGTTGATATAGTTTTTTTTTCCATCTTAATATCTTATTGAAATGTCATTTAATAACCTTAAGATGTGGCATTTGTGACTGAAATCTATATGAAACGATTGTTCATGTTTCATGTAATTTGGTTTTAGATTAGTGAACTTCTCACCTCTTCAGGTCAACAGTGGTGACGTTGAAGACAACACCTTTGAGCCAGAGGATCATGAAGAGGCGTTGAGAGAATGGACAGTTTCCGATGCTCTCGCCATCACAACCAGCCTACAAACACAACAACACATCTTTACATGTACATCGCCTCCAGGGATCAGTAAGACTTTATTTATCTTATTGCCAATAACATGAGCCAAAGATGTGGTGGAGACCAGTACTCATGTTTTAGAGAGAAGAGACTGGATTGAGAATGATAAAGTGTCATAGCGCCCCCTGCTGCTGCTTTAATGAATTTTAAGAACACCTGAAGATTAAACACAACGAAATTTTAAGTACAATGGCAGCTTTTCTGTATTCATAAAGTCTCTTTTAGCAACAAGTGTGAATATCTGAATCCCTAAATCTCATAGGATATGCCTGAGGTTTTCCAAAAAGTGGGCTGCATATATTGCAGTAGAGCTGTGTTCATTGAAATAGTAAGCATTATTATTATTTCTTGTGTTTCACATATACATTTACAGTTACACTTACAGTACATTTAAGCATTTGTCAGACACTTTAAGCAAAAGTGATTTACATTGCATTTAAGGTATACGTTTATGTTTTATCAGTTCTTGCTTTCCCTGCATTAAACCCATAATCTTAGCATTGCTAGTGCCATGCTCTACTCCTGATATATAAAATAAACTCTTTTATTTAAGAACTCCATGTTATTTAGTGATGTTATTTTGTAAAATTGTACAAATCACACGTGCAGGTGGAATTTTAGTAAAACCTGTAACAGTTTTAACCCCAAAATTTCTATGGCCTAATCCCTGAATGCCTTAAAAGGATTGTTCACTCCAAAATCAAAATTCTGTCATCATTACTTACTCTTAACCTGTATGGGTTTCTTCTGTTAAGCACAAAAGCTATTTTGAAGAATTGGCGGTACCCATTGACTTCAATGGTACTACAAAATACTATGTAAATAAACGGCTAATGTCAATGACATGGAAGAATTTCATACATTAAAATGAAGACTCAAATTTCATTTTCATTTTTGAACTAGTCCCGTCAGGAACATAAAACAATTTACAGTAGACAAAACAAAACAAACCAAACAAAAAAAATTATCTTTGTGTATTATTTTTGTTCAATATACATATTTGTATTTTTTCCACAATAAATAGTTTTTAGTTCATAATCATATTCTGATCAATGATTATCAGACGACTGCAGTACCGCCATTTACAATCTAGAGGGCGTCTTCCTTATAAAATACCATGCTTTAGACTGGACAGCACTAAACTGGGACAAGCAGCAAGAACACATGTGCCTATGCTTATTTTAAAATCTTAATTAAAATGCATAATTTTCATAAAAAAAAAATTTTAAAATTACACAGCTGCACTATTTGAACTCATTTAGTGATAAACACTAATGTTGCTCATTTTGGAGGGTACAGATGACCCCGGTTATCAGTGAGTGACCATGCTAGTCACATTCACACAGCTACTGTACATTTCAGCAGGGGAGGAGATTAGGTGTCCCAAAACAGCAGCACCACTATCACGAGATCATATAGCTTACACTGTGACATAATACCCTGCACAATATGAATTATGCACACTGCATTCATTAACCGCAGGCCTATTTGTAAGAAGAACACAAGGAGCGTGCGGACAGATATATAATAGGTCCACTAGCAAAAATACTTCTATTTTGCTTCTTTTCTACTTGAACAGAGTTTGTTTTCATTAACACAGTTTAGATGGAATCATGGGAGAAAACACATTGTATAACAGTCATAAATGAGGCAGGTGGTATGTGAAAGGTCAGGGCACTTCCATTTCCACTCATCCGTCCATTCTGGCAAATTCAGAACAGAGACAGAACCGCATGCAGAACAATGAGCCGCTACGATCGAGAAAGCGCAGGACAATAGGCCGTTTGCTATAGGACCGGTTGCTCTGTTGGATGGCAGTTCAGAGCTGTAAACAGACAGGGGTGTGACTGACTGACAATACCCTGTGCACAGGATTTATATTGTAAAATAGAAAGATTAGTGTCTGGAAGAGGATTTATTTGTTTCTAACATTTATTTTAGATTGCTTCAATCTAAAATAAGTTGCTTTAGTTGCTTCAGCATGGCTGACACCGGAACATGTATCCACTTTACTCAGATAATCCTAATTAAAGCATCCTGTTTTGCATTGTCAGTGTAAGTTTACTGCCATTTTACTATAATATTCAGATCTAATAATTAAAAATTGTATTTATTTTGAATTTGTGTGTGTGATGAAAAAAAGTGCTAATTTAGTAATGGTTGCACATCTTACACTTACCTGATAGTATGCACAATATATCGTTACCATATCATATGTATGTATGTGTGTGTGTGTATCAGTCCTTAATATTGTAAATGCTAATTTTAGTTAGCTTAAATCTTTAAAAACACTAATAATTCCAATATCCAAATATGAAATATACTATTTTTTTTTTTGTAATTTAAATTATGGTACTGTACTGATTTTATTTGTATAAAATATTAAAAAAAAATATTTGTTAATGGTTTCATTTAGACAAAATGCTTTTATACATTACATTTTTTAAATATATTATTTATATAAATATAATTACTTAATATTATTGGTAATGGTCAGTTTTTTAATATTAGTTAAATATCAGATATTTCTAACAAAAACATCAGAATGAGAATTACTGAGGGAATTTTATTTTAAAACCACCTTTATACATAACCAAAAATATATAACCAATGTACAAGAACTACTGGCAATCATACATTCCTCTGCTTACAACCTGGTCATGACCTCAGTTTAAAAAAGTTACTCTAGAACAATTATTACACTGACTTTATAAGAGCCTCATAACTCCATAAAGCTCATTCTAATGCTACATTTCTCTCCTTACCTTAACAAACAACTCAATATCAGGTTCTTGACCGTCGCTCATTGTAGACACTTTCTTTGATTCAGGTACCCCTCCTGATCTGTCACCTACATCCTCTCAGCAGGATTTTGCAGATATTTTGGGTTAAATGTCAGCGTTTAGCCACACGCTCTCTTAGACTCTGTTTGTTCAGCTCTTGACGGGCAGCCAATGGCATCAGGTATTGTGATGTCAGCTCGAGCCCAGATGAAAGGTGAATCTAGCTCTCTCCCAAACACGGGTGATGTAAAATAGAGCGAATAGGTGAAAGACTTACTTGGGGGTGGGGCTTACTTTGCCCCGCCCCCTGCCACAAATAGCTCTGATGAGCTTGAGTGACAGATGGGAATAAACAACAACTGTAACTGTGATGTTGACAGATGACATTGAAACCATCTATGAAGGTTTTCATGTTTTAAAATAGGCAATTGATTATATATATATACTGTATGTAAAATTTCATATCAAAAAGATTGCTTTGAGTCTCTGCCACTAAACTCTTGCACCATCTTGTCCATGTGTAACTATGTGACATGTTGATGGCCCAGAAACTCTGAGTAGAGGAATGAGCCGCATGCAATTTTAATGGGGTCCAAGTCACAGGCAGCACGCTGGCAGGCAACGGCAGGTTATATTTGATCATCTTGTGGAGCCCAGGAGAATAAGATTCCCTCTTAAATACTTTATGAGCTGGCTTTGGTTTATAGCGGGAATTCGCGTTCAAAGTTTTCAGATGTGACTGATACAAACCTGTGAAATGAAGATAACTCATTTGGCTTCCCAAAATAGAGCTGACTATCCTAAATATGAGTGGAAATGATATGTCCATACTCAACAGAATCCACTATTTCTCTGCGTGGTTCATTTCTGTAGCTTCAGACTGCATTTTACTTTTATGTGTGCGATGACCACATTACATGGTGCCATTGAAAGATTATGCGTATTCCCTAGACGTAATCAACATCTGATGTTGTTACATTGTAACTGCACCTCAGTATTCAAATGTCCATACAATGAAACAGTGCC